>CALNHX010009740.1:0-46780 GCA_940337035.1 Agriotes lineatus
CCGTATTAAATTATGGCGAAGCTCAAAATGCAGCCAGAGCCAACGGTGACGTCCAGGAGCATCTTTTGTGCTAGTAGAAGTGGCAAAAAATCAATATAAAGCTATTCCGTATACTACGGCGTCACATTCGGTTTATCACAACCCAGCAATTCAAATTTGGTGGCTGTAAAACGCCGATGGAGATAGATAAATTGTATTTTTTATTCACTATAAATCCTGCAAGTTTCCTAGCTCTCATTTGTATATTAGTTTAGTTAATGTAATGGCTTCAGCAGCTCTTTAGGTGCCGTATTAAATTATGGCGAAGCTCAAAATGCAGCCAGAGCCAACGGTGACGTCCAGGAGCATCTTTCGTGCTAGTAGAAATGGCAAAAAATCAATATAAAGCTATTCCGTATACTACGGCGTCACATTCGGTTTATCACAACCCAGCAATTCAAATTTGGTGGCTGTAAAACGCCGATGGAGATAGATAAATTGTATTTTTTATTCACTATAAATCCTGCAAGTTTCCTAGCTCACATTTGTATATTAGTTTAGTTAATGTAATGGCTTCAGCAGCTCTTTAGGTGCCGTATTAAATTATGGCGAAGCTCAAAATGCAGCCAGAGCCAACGGTGACGTCCAGGAGCATCTTTTGTGCTAGTAGAAATGGCAAAAAATCAATATAAAGCTATTCCGTATACTACGGCGTCACATTCGGTTTATCACAACCCAGCAATTCAAATTTGGTGGCTGTAAAACGCCGATGGAGATAGATAAATTGTATTTTTTATTCACTATAAATCCTGCAAGTTTCCTAGCTCTCATTTGTATATTAGTTTAGTTAATGTAATGGCTTCAGCAGCTCTTTAGGTGCCGTATTAAATTATGGCGAAGCTCAAAATGCAGCCAGAGCCAACGGTGACGTCCAGGAGCATTTTTCGTGCTAGTAGAAATGGCAAAAAATCAATATAAAGCTATTCCGTATACTACGGCGTCACATTCGGTTTATCACAACCCAGCAATTCAAATTTGGTGGCTGTAAAACGCCGATGGAGATAGATAAATTGTATTTTTTATTCACTATAAATCCTGCAAGTTTCCTAGCTCTCATTTGTATATTAGTTTAGTTAATGTAATGGCTTCAGCAGCTCTTTAGGTGCCGTATTAAATTATGGCGAAGCTCAAAATGCAGCCAGAGCCAACGGTGACGTCCAGGAGCATCTTTTGTGCTAGTAGAAATGACAAATAATCAATATAAAGCTATTCCGTACACAACGGCGTCGCATTCGGCATATCACAACCTAGCAATTCAAATTTGGTGGCTGTAAAACGCCGATGGAGATAGATAAATTATATTTTTTATTCACTATAAATCCTGCAAGTTTCCTAGCTCTCATTTGTATATTAGTTTAGTTAATGTAATGGCTTCAGCAGCTCTTTAGGTGCCGTATTAAATTATGGCGAAGCTCAAAATGCAGCCAGAGCCAACGGTGACGTCCAGGAGCATCTTTCGTGCTAGTAGAAATGGCAAAAAATCAATATAAAGCTATTCCGTATACTACGGCGTCACATTCGGTTTATCACAACCCAGCAATTCAAATTTGGTGGCTGTAAAACGCCGATGGAGATAGATAAATTGTATTTTTTATTCACTATAAATCCTGCAAGTTTCCTAGCTCTCATTTGTATATTAGTTTAGTTAATGTAATGGCTTCAGCAGCTCTTTAGGTGCCGTATTAAATTATGGCGAAGCTCAAAATGCAGCCAGAGCCAACGGTGACGTCCAGGAGCATCTTTTGTGCTAGTAGAAATGGCAAAAAATCAATATAAAGCTATTCCGTATACTACGGCGTCACATTCGGTTTATCACAACCCAGCAATTCAAATTTGGTGGCTGTAAAACGCCGATGGAGTTAGATAAATTGTATTTTTCATTCACTATAAATCCTGCAAGTTTCCTCGCTCTAATTTGTATATTAATTTAGTTAAAATAATGGCTTCAGCAGCTTATTAGGTGTCGAATTAAATTATTGCAAAGCTCAAAAAGCATCCAGAGCCAACGGTGACGTTCAGCAGCATCTTTTGTGCTAGTAGAAATGACAAATAATCAATATAAAGCTATTCCGTACACAACGGCGTCGCATTCGGCATATCACAACCTAGCAATTCAAATTTGGTGGCTGTAAAACGCCGATGGAGATAGATAAATTGTATTTTTTATTCACTATAAATCCTGCAAGTTTCCTAGCTCTCATTTGTATATTAGTTTAGTTAATGTAATGGCTTCAGCAGCTCATTAGGTGCCGTATTAAATTATGGCGAAGCTCAAAAAGCAGCCAGAGCCAACGGTGACGTCCAGGAGCATCTTTCGTGCTAGTAGAAATGGCAAAAAATCAATATAAAGCATTCCGTACACTACGGCGTCACATTCGGTTTATCACAACCCAGCAATTCAAATTTGGTGGCTGTAAAACGCCGTTGGAGTTAGATAAATTCTATTTTTCATTCTCTATAAATCCTGCAAGTTTCCTAGCTCTCATTTGTATATTAGTTTAGTTAATGTAATGGCTTCAGCAGCTCATTAGGTGCCGTATTAAATTATGGCGAAGCTCAAAAAGCTGCCAGAGCCAACGGTGACGTCCAGGAGCACCTTTCGTGCTAGTAGAAATGGCAAAAAATCAATATAAAGCTATTCCGTATACTACGGCGTCACATTCGGCATATCACAACCTAGCAATTCAAATTTGGTGGCTGTAAAACGCCGATGGAGATAGATAAATTGTATCTTTCATTCACTATAAATCCTGCAAGTTTCCTAGCTCTCATTTGTATATTAGTTTAGTTAATGTAATGGCTTCAGCAGCTCATTAGGTGCCGTATTAAATTATGGCGAAGCTCAAAAAGCTGCCAGAGCCAACGGTGACGTCCAGGAGCATCTTTCGTGCTAGTAGAAATGGCAAAAAATCAATATAAAGCTATTCCGTATACTACGGCGTCACATTCGGTTTATCACAACCCAGCAATTCAAATTTGGTGGCTGTAAAACGCCGATGGAGATAGATAAATTGTATTTTTTATTCACTATAAATCCTGCAAGTTTCCTAGCTCTCATTTGTATATTAGTTTAGTTAATGTAATGGCTTCAGCAGCTCATTAGGTGCCGTATTAAATTATGGCGAAGCTCAAAAAGCTGCCAGAGCCAACGGTGACGTCCAGGAGCATCTTTCGTGCTAGTAGAAATGGCAAAAAATCAATATAAAGCTATTCCGTATACTACGGCGTCACATTCGGTTTATCACAACCCAGCAATTCAAATTTGGTGGCTGTAAAACGCCGATGGAGATAGATAAATTGTATTTTTTATTCACTATAAATCCTGCAAGTTTCCTAGCTCTCATTTGTATATTAGTTTAGTTAATGTAATGGCTTCAGCAGCTCTTTAGGTGCCGTATTAAATTATGGCGAAGCTCAAAATGCAGCCAGAGCCAACGGTGACGTCCAGGAGCATCTTTTGTGCTAGTAGAAATGGCAAAAAATCAATATAAAGCTATTCCGTATACTACGGCGTCACATTCGGTTTATCACAACCCAGCAATTCAAATTTGGTGGCTGTAAAACGCCGATGGAGTTAGATAAATTGTATTTTTCATTCACTATAAATCCTGCAAGTTTCCTCGCTGTAATTTGTATATTAATTTAGTTAAAATAATGGCTTCAGCAGCTTATTAGGTGTCGAATTAAATTATTGCAAAGCTCAAAAAGCATCCAGAGCCAACGGTGACGTTCAGCAGCATCTTTTGTGCTAGTAGAAATGACAAATAATCAATATAAAGCTATTCCGTACACAACGGCGTCGCATTCGGCATATCACAACCTAGCAATTCAAATTTGGTGGCTGTAAAACGCCGATGGAGATAGATAAATTGTATTTTTTATTCACTATAAATCCTGCAAGTTTCCTAGCTCTCATTTGTATTTTAGTTTAGTTAATGTAATGGCTTCAGCAGCTCATTAGGTGCCGTATTAAATTATGGCGAAGCTCAAAAAGCAGCCAGAGCCAACGGTGACGTCCAGGAGCATCTTTCGTGCTAGTAGAAATGACAAAAAATCAATATAAAGCATTCCGTACACTACGGCGTCACATTCGGTTTATCACAACCCAGCAATTCAAATTTGGTGGCTGTAAAACGCCGTTGGAGTTAGATAAATTCTATTTTTCATTCTCTATAAATCCTGCAAGTTTCCTAGCTCTCATTTGTATATTAGTTTAGTTAATGTAATGGCTTCAGCAGCTCATTAGGTGCCGTATTAAATTATGGCGAAGCTCAAAAAGCAGCCAGAGCCAACGGTGACGTCCAGGAGCATCTTTTGTGCTAGTAGAAATGGCAAAAAATCAATATAAAGCTATTCCGTACACTACGGCGTCACATTCGGTTTATCACAACCCAGCAAATCAAATTTGGTGGCTGTAAAACGCCGATGGAGATAGATAAATTGTATTTTTTATTCACTATAAATCCTGCAAGTTTCCTAGCTCTCATTTGTATATTGGTTTAGTTAATGTAATGGCTTCAGCAGCTCATTAGGTGCCGTATTAAATTATGGCGAAGCTCAAAAAGCAGCCAGAGCCAACGGTGACGTTCAGGAGCATCTTTCGTGCTAGTAGAAATGGCAAAAAATTAATATAAAGCTATTCCGTACACTACGGCGTCACATTCGGTTTATCATAACCTAGCAATTCAAATTTGGGTGCCGTAAAACGCAGATGGAGTTAGATAAATTGTATTTTATATTCACTATAAATCCTGCAAGTTTCCTAGCTCTCATTTGTATATTAGTTTAGTTAATGTAATGGCTTCAGCAGCTCATTAGGTGCCGTATTAAATTATGGCGAAGCTCAAAAAGCAGCCAGAGCCAACGGTGACGTCCAGGAGCATCTTTCGTGCTAGTAGAAATGGCAAAAAATCAATATAAAGCTATTCCGTATACTACGGCGTCACATTCGGTTTATCACAACCCAGCAATTCAAATTTGGTGGCTGTAAAACGCCGATGGAGTTAGATAAATTGTATTTTTCATTCACTATAAATCCTGCAAGTTTCCTCGCTCTAATTTGTATATTAATTTAGTTAAAATAATGGCTTCAGCAGCTTATTAGGTGTCGAATTAAATTATTGCAAAGCTCAAAAAGCATCCAGAGCCAACGGTGACGTTCAGCAGCATCTTTTGTGCTAGTAGAAATGACAAATAATCAATATAAAGCTATTCCGTACACAACGGCGTCGCATTCGGCATATCACAACCTAGCAATTCAAATTTGGTGGCTGTAAAACGCCGATGGAGATAGATAAATTGTATCTTTCATTCACTATAAATCCTGCAAGTTTCCTAGCTCTCATTTGTATATTAGTTTAGTTAATGTAATGGCTTCAGCAGCTCATTAGGTGCCGTATTAAATTATGGCGAAGCTCAAAAAGCTGCCAGAGCCAACGGTGACGTCCAGGAGCATCTTTCGTGCTAGTAGAAATGGCAAAAAATCAATATAAAGCTATTCCGTATACTACGGCGTCACATTCGGTTTATCACAACCCAGCAATTCAAATTTGGTGGCTGTAAAACGCCGATGGAGATAGATAAATTGTATTTTTTATTCACTATAAATCCTGCAAGTTTCCTAGCTCTCATTTGTATATTAGTTTAGTTAATGTAATGGCTTCAGCAGCTCATTAGGTGCCGTATTAAATTATGGCGAAGCTCAAAAAGCTGCCAGAGCCAACGGTGACGTCCAGGAGCATCTTTCGAGCTAGTAGAAATGGCAAATAATCAATATAAAGCTATTCCGTACACATCGGCGTCGCATTCGGCATATCACAACCTAGCAATTCAAATTTGGTGGCTGTAAAATGCCGATGGAGATAGATAAATTGTATCTTTCATTCACTATAAATCCTGCAAGTTTCCTAGCTCTCATTTGTATATTAGTTTAGTTAATGTAATGGCTTCAGCAGCTCATTAGGTGCCGTATTAAATTATGGCGAAGCTCAAAAAGCTGCCAGAGCCAACGGTGACGTCCAGGAGCATCTTTCGTGCTAGTAGAAATGGCAAAAAATCAATATAAAGCTATTCCGTATACTACGGCGTCACATTCGGTTTATCACAACCCAGCAATTCAAATTTGGTGGCTGTAAAACGCCGATGGAGATAGATAAATTGTATTTTTTATTCACTATAAATCCTGCAAGTTTCCTAGCTCTCATTTGTATATTAGTTTAGTTAATGTAATGGCTTCAGCAGCTCTTTAGGTGCCGTATTAAATTATGGCGAAGCTCAAAATGCAGCCAGAGCCAACGGTGACGTCCAGGAGCATCTTTTGTGCTAGTAGAAATGGCAAAAAATCAATATAAAGCTATTCCGTATACTTCGGCGTCACATTCGGTTTATCACAACCCAGCAATTCAAATTTGGTGGCTGTAAAACGCCGATGGAGTTAGATAAATTGTATTTTTCATTCACTATAAATCCTGCAAGTTTCCTCGCTCTAATTTGTATATTAATTTAGTTAAAATAATGGCTTCAGCAGCTTATTAGGTGTCGAATTAAATTATTGCAAAGCTCAAAAAGCATCCAGAGCCAACGGTGACGTTCAGCAGCATCTTTTGTGCTAGTAGAAATGACAAATAATCAATATAAAGCTATTCCGTACACAACGGCGTCGCATTCGGCATATCACAACCTAGCAATTCAAATTTGGTGGCTGTAAAACGCCGATGGAGATAGATAAATTGTATTTTTTATTCACTATAAATCCTGCAAGTTTCCTAGCTCTCATTTGTATATTAGTTTAGTTAATGTAATGGCTTCAGCAGCTCATTAGGTGCCGTATTAAATTATGGCGAAGCTCAAAAAGCAGCCAGAGCCAACGGTGACGTCCAGGAGCATCTTTCGTGCTAGTAGAAATGGCAAAAAATCAATATAAAGCATTCCGTACACTACGGCGTCACATTCGGTTTATCACAACCCAGCAATTCAAATTTGGTGGCTGTAAAACGCCGTTGGAGTTAGATAAATTCTATTTTTCATTCTCTATAAATCCTGCAAGTTTCCTAGCTCTCATTTGTATATTAGTTTAGTTAATGTAATGGCTTCAGCAGCTCATTAGGTGCCGTATTAAATTATGGCGAAGCTCAAAAAGCAGCCAGAGCCAACGGTGACGTTCAGGAGCATCTTTCGTGCTAGTAGAAATGGCAAATAATCAATATAAAGCTATTCCGTACACTACGGCGTCACATTCGGTTTTTCACAACCTAGAAATTCAGATTTGGGTGCCGTAAAATGCAGATGGAGTTAGATAAATTGTATTTTATATTCACTATAAATCCTCCAAGATTCCTAGCTCTCATTTGCATATTAATTTAGTTAAGGTAATGGCTTCAGCAGCTCATTAGGTGCCGTATTAAATTATGGCGAAGCTCAAAAAGCAGCCAGAGCAAACGGTGACGTTTACCAGCATCTTTTGTGCTACTAGAAATGGCAAATAATCAATATAAAGCTATTCCGTACACTACGGCGTCACATTCGGTTTATCACAACCCAGCAATTCAAATTTGGTGGATGTAAAACGCCGATGGAGTTAGATAAATTGTATTTTTCATTCTCTATAAATCCTGCAAGTTTCCTAGCTCTCATTTGTATATTAGTTTAGTTAATGTAATGGCTTCAGCAGCTCATTAGGTGCCGTATTAAATTATGGCGAAGCTCAAAAAGCAGCCAGAGCCAACGGTGACGTCCAGGAGCATCTTTCGTGCTAGTAGAAATGGCAAAAAATCAATATAAAGCTATTCCGTACACTACGGCGTCACATTCGGTTTATCACAACCCAGCAATTCAAATTTGGTGGCTGTAAAACGCCGATGGAGTTAGATAAATTGTATTTTTCATTCGCTATAAATCCTGCAAGTTTCCTCGCTCTAATTTGTATATTAATTTAGTTAAAATAATGGCTTCAGCAGCTTATTAAGTGTCGAATTAAATTATTGCAAAGCTCAAAAAGCATCCAGAGCCAACGGTGACGTTCAGCAGCATCTTTTGTGCTAGTAGAAATGACAAATAATCAATATAAAGCTATTCCGTACACAACGGCGTCGCATTCGGCATATCACAACCTAGCAATTCAAATTTGGTGGCTGTAAAACGCCGATGGAGATAGATAAATTGTATTTTTTATTCACTATAAATCCTGCAAGTTTCCTAGCTCTCATTTGTATATTAGTTTAGTTAATGTAATGGCTTCAGCAGCTCATTAGGTGCCGTATTAAATTATGCCGAAGCTCAAAAAGCTGCCAGAGCCAACGGTGACGTCCAGGAGCACCTTTAGTGCTAGTAGAAATGGCAAAAAATCAATATAAAGCTATTCCGTACACAACGGCGTCGCATTCGGCATATCACAACCTAGCAATTCAAATTTGGTGGCTGTAAAACGCCGATGGAGATAGATAAATTGTATCTTTCATTCACTATAAATCCTGCAAGTTTCCTAGCTCTCATTTGTATATTAGTTTAGTTAATGTAATGGCTTCAGCAGCTCATTAGGTGCCGTATTAAATTATGGCGAAGCTCAAAAAGCTGCCAGAGCCAACGGTGACGTCCATGAGCATCTTTCGTGCTAGTAGAAATGGCAAAAAATCAATATAAAGCTATTCCGTATACTACGGCGTCACATTCGGTTTATCACAACCCAGCAATTCAAATTTGGTGGCTGTAAAACGCCGATGGAGATAGATAAATTGTATTTTTTATTCACTATAAATCCTGCAAGTTTCCTAGCTCTCATTTGTATATTAGTTTAGTTAATGTAATGGCTTCAGCAGCTCATTAGGTGCCGTATTAAATTATGGCGAAGCTCAAAAAGCAGCCAGAGCCAACGGTGACGTCCAGGAGCATCTTTTGTGCTAGTAGAAATGGCAAAAAATCAATATAAAGCTATTCCGTACACTACGGCGTCACATTCGGTTTATCACAACCCAGCAAATCAAATTTGGTGGCTGTAAAACGCCGATGGAGATAGATAAATTGTATTTTTTATTCACTATAAATCCTGCAAGTTTCCTAGCTCTCATTTGTATATTGGTTTAGTTAATGTAATGGCTTCAGCAGCTCATTAGGTGCCGTATTAAATTATGGCGAAGCTCAAAAAGCAGCCAGAGCCAACGGTGACGTTCAGGAGCATCTTTCGTGCTAGTAGAAATGGCAAAAAATCAATATAAAGCTATTCCGTACACTACGGCGTCACATTCGGTTTATCATAACCTAGCAATTCAAATTTGGGTGCCGTAAAACGCAGATGGAGTTAGATAAATTGTATTTTATATTCACTATAAATCCTGCAAGTTTCCTAGCTCTCATTTGTATATTAGTTTAGTTAATGTAATGGCTTCAGCAGCTCATTAGGTGCCGTATTAAATTATGGCGAAGCTCAAAAAGCAGCCAGAGCCAACGGTGACGTCCAGGAGCATCTTTCGTGCTAGTAGAAATGGCAAAAAATCAATATAAAGCTATTCCGTATACTACGGCGTCACATTCGGTTTATCACAACCCAGCAATTCAAATTTGGTGGCTGTAAAACGCCGATGGAGTTAGATAAATTGTATTTTTCATTCACTATAAATCCTGCAAGTTTCCTCGCTCTAATTTGTATATTAATTTAGTTAAAATAATGGCTTCAGCAGCTTATTAGGTGTCGAATTAAATTATTGCAAAGCTCAAAAAGCATCCAGAGCCAACGGTGACGTTCAGCAGCATCTTTTGTGCTAGTAGAAATGACAAATAATCAATATAAAGCTATTCCGTACACAACGGCGTCGCATTCGGCATATCACAACCTAGCAATTCAAATTTGGTGGCTGTAAAACGCCGATGGAGATAGATAAATTGTATTTTTTATTCACTATAAATCCTGCAAGTTTCCTAGCTCTCATTTGTATATTAGTTTAGTTAATGTAATGGCTTCAGCAGCTCATTAGGTGCCGTATTAAATTATGGCGAAGCTCAAAAAGCAGCCAGAGCCAACGGTGACGTCCAGGAGCATCTTTCGTGCTAGTAGAAATGGCAAAAAATCAATATAAAGCATTCCGTACACTACGGCGTCACATTCGGTTTATCACAACCCAGCAATTCAAATTTGGTGGCTGTAAAACGCCGTTGGATTTAGATAAATTGTATTTTTCATTCTCTATAAATCCTGCAAGTTTCCTAGCTCTCATTTGTATATTAGTTTAGTTAATGTAATGGCTTCAGCAGCTCATTAGGTGCCGTATTAAATTATGGCGAAGCTCAAAAAGCAGCCAGAGCCAACGGTGACGTTCAGGAGCATCTTTCGTGCTAGTAGAAATGGCAAATAATCAATATAAAGCTATTCCGTACACTACGGCGTCACATTCGGTTTTTCACAACCTAGAAATTCAGATTTGGGTGCCGTAAAATGCAGATGGAGTTAGATAAATTGTATTTTATATTCACTATAAATCCTCCAAGATTCCTAGCTCTCATTTGCATATTAATTTAGTTAAGGTAATGGCTTCAGCAGCTCATTAGGTGCCGTATTAAATTATGGCGAAGCTCAAAAAGCAGCCAGAGCAAACGGTGACGTTTACCAGCATCTTTTGTGCTACTAGAAATGGCAAATAATCAATATAAAGCTATTCCGTACACTACGGCGTCACATTCGGTTTATCACAACCCAGCAATTCAAATTTGGTGGATGTAAAACGCCGATGGAGTTAGATAAATTGTATTTTTCATTCTCTAAAATCCTGCAAGTTTCCTAGCTCTCATTTGTATATTAGTTTAGTTAATGTAATGGCTTCAGCAGCTCATTAGGTGCCGTATTAAATTATGGCGAAGCTCAAAAAGCAGCCAGAGCCAACGGTGACGTCCAGGAGCATCTTTCGTGCTAGTAGAAATAGCAAAAAATCAATATAAAGCTATTCCGTACACTACGGCGTCACATTCGGTTTATCACAACCCAGCAATTCAAATTTGGTGGCTGTAAAACGCCGATGGAGTTAGATAAATTGTATTTTTCATTCACTATAAATCCTGCAAGTTTCCTCGCTCTAATTTGTATATTAATTTAGTTAAAATAATGGCTTCAGCAGCTTATTAAGTGTCGAATTAAATTATTGCAAAGCTCAAAAAGCATCCAGAGCCAACGGTGACGTTCAGCAGCATCTTTTGTGCTAGTAGAAATGACAAATAATCAATATAAAGCTATTCCGTACACAACGGCGTCGCATTCGGCATATCACAACCTAGCAATTCAAATTTGGTGGCTGTAAAACGCCGATGGAGATAGATAAATTGTATTTTTTATTCACTATAAATCCTGCAAGTTTCCTAGCTCTCATTTGTATATTAGTTTAGTTAATGTAATGGCTTCAGCAGCTCATTAGGTGCCGTATTAAATTATGGCGAAGCTGAAAAAGCAGCCAGAGCCAACGGTGACGTCCAGGAGCATCTTTCGTGCTAGTAGAAATGGTAAAAAATCAATATAAAGCTATTCCGTACACAACGGCGTCGCACTCGGCATATCACAACCTAGCAATTCAAATTTGGGTGCCGTAAAACGCAGATGGAGTTAGATAAATTGTATTTTATATTCACTATAAATCCTGCAAGTTTCCTAGCTCTCATTTGTATATTAGTTTAGTTAATGTAATGGCTTCAGCAGCTCATTAGGTGCCGTATTAAATTATGGCGAAGCTCAAAAAGCAGCCAGAGCAAACGGTGATGTTTACCAGCATCTTTTGTGCTAGTAGAAATGGCAAATAATCAATTTAAAGCTATTCCGTACACTACGGCGTCACATTCGGTTTATCACAACCAAGAAATTCAAATTTGTGTGCCGTAAAACGCAGATGGAGTTAGATAAATTGTATTTTATATTCACTATAAATCCTCCAAGTTTCCTCGCTCTAATTTGTATATTAATTTAGTTAAAATAATGGCTTCAGCAGCTTATTAGGTGTCGAATTAAATTATTGCGAAGCTCAAAAAGCAGCCAGATCCAACGGTGACGTTCAGCAGCATCTTTTGTGCTAGTAGAAATGGCAAATAATCAATATAAAGCTATTCCGTACACAACGGCGTCGCATTCGGTATATCACAACCTAGCAATTCAAATTTGGTGGCTGTAAAACGCCGATGGAGATAGATAAATTGTATTTTTTATTCACTATAAATCCTGCAAGTTTCCTAGCTCTCATTTGTATATTAGTTTAGTTAATGTAATGGCTTCAGCAGCTCATTAGGTGCCGTATTAAATGATGGCGAAGCTCAAAAAGCAGCCAGAGCCAACGGTGACGTCCAGGAGCACCTTTCGTGCTAGTAGAAATGGCAAAAAATCAATATAAAGCTATTCCGTACACTACGGCGCCACATTCGGTTTATCATAACCTAGCAATTCAAATTTGGGTGCCGTAAAACGCAGATGGAGTTAGATAAATTGTATTTTATATTCACTATCAATCCTGGAAGTTTCCTAGCTCTCATTTGTATATTAGTTTAGTTAATGTAATGGCTTCAGCAGCTCATTAGGTGCCGTATTAAATTATGGCGAAGCTCAAAAAGCAGCCAGAGCAAACGGTGATGTTTACCAGCATCTTTTGTGCTAGTAGAAATGGCAAATAATCAATATAAAGCTATTCCGTACACAACGGCGTCGCATTCGGCATATCACAACCTAGCAATTCAAATTTGGTGGCTGTAAAACGCCGATGGAGATAGATAAATTGTATTTTTTATTCACTATAAATCCTGCAAGTTTCCTAGCTCTCATTTGTATATTAGTTTAGTTAATGTAATGGCTTCAGCAGCTCATTAGGTGCCGTATTAAATTATGGCGAAGCTCAAAAAGCAGCCAGAGCAAACGGTGATGTTTACCAGCATCTTTTGTGCTAGTAGAAATGGCAAATAATCAATTTAAAGCTATTCCGTACACTACGGTGTCACATTCGGTTTATCACAACCAAGAAATTCAAATTTGTGTGCCGTAAAACGCAGATGGAGTTAGATAAATTGTATTTTATATTCACTATAAATCCTCCAAGTTTCCTCGCTCTAATTTGTATATTAATTTAGTTAAAATAATGGCTTCAGCAGCTTATTAGGTGTCGAATTAAATTATTGCGAAGCTCAAAAAGCAGCCAGATCCAACGGTGACGTTCAGCAGCATCTTTTGTGCTAGTAGAAATGGTAAATAATCAATATAAAGCTATTCCGTAGACTACGGCATCACATTCGGTTTTCACAACCTAGAAATTCAAATTTGGGTGCCGTAAAACACAGATGGAGTTAGATAAATTGTATTTTTTATTCACTATAAATCCTGCAAGTTTCCTAGCTCTCATTTGTATATTGGTTTAGTTAATGTAATGGCTTCAGCAGCTCATTAGGTGCCGTATTAAATTATGGCGAAGCTCAAAAAGCAGCCAGAGCCAACGGTGACGTCCAGGAGCATCTTTCGTGCTAGTAGAAATGGCAAAAAATCAATATAAAGCTATTCCGTACACTACGGCGTCACATTCGGTTTATCACAACCCAGCAATTCAAATTTGGTGGCTGTAAAACGCCGATGGAAATAGATAAATTGTATTTTTTATTCACTATAAATCCTGCAAGTTTCCTAGCTCTCATTTGTATATTAGTTTAGTTAATGTAATGGCTTCAGCAGCTCATTAGGTGCCGTATTAAATTATGGCGAAGCTCAAAAAGCAGCCAGAGCCAACGGTGACGTCCAGGAGCATCTTTCGTGCTAGTAGAAATGGCAAAAAATCAATATAAAGCTATTCCGTACACTACGGCGTCACATTCGGTTTATCACAACCCAGCAATTCAAATTTGGTGGCTGTAAAACGCCGATGGAGATAGATAAATTGTATTTTTTATTCACTATAAAGCCTGCAAGTTTCCTAGCTCTCATTTGTATATTAGTTTAGTTAATGTAATGGCTTCAGCAGCTCATTAGGTGCCGTATTAAATTATGGCGAAGCTCAAAAAGCAGCCAGAGCCAACGGTGACGTCCAGGAGCATCTTTCGTGCTAGTAGAAATGGCAAAAAATCAATATAAAGCTATTCCGTACACTACGGCGTCACATTCGGTTTATCACAACCCAGCAATTCAAATTTGGTGGCTGTAAAACGCCGATGGAGTTAGATAAATTGTATTTTTCATTCTCTATAAATCCTGCAAGTTTCCTAGCTCTCATTTGTATATTAGTTTAGTTAATGTAATGGCTTCAGCAGCTCATTAGGTGCCGTATTAAATTATGGCGAAGCTCAAAAAGCAGCCAGAGCCAACGGTGACGTCCAGGAGCATCTTTCGTGCTAGTAGAAATGGCAAAAAATCAATATAAAGCTATTCCGTACACTACGGCGTCACATTCGGTTTATCACAACCCAGCAATTCAATTTTGGTGGCTGTAAAACGCCGATGGAGATAGATAAATTGTATTTTTTATTCACTATAAATCCTGCAAGTTTCCTAGCTCTCATTTGTATATTGGTTTAGTTAATGTAATGGCTTCAGCAGCTCATTAGGTGCCGTATTAAATTATGGCGAAGCTCAAAAAGCAGCCAGAGCCAACGGTGACGTCCAGGAGCATCTTTCGTGCTAGTAGAAATGGCAAAAAATCAATATAAAGCATTCCGTACACTACGGCGTCACATTCGGTTTATCACAACCCAGCAATTCAAATTTGGTGGCTGTAAAACGCCGTTGGATTTAGATAAATTGTATTTTTCATTCTCTATAAATCCTGCAAGTTTCCTAGCTCTCATTTGTATATTAGTTTAGTTAATGTAATGGCTTCAGCAGCTCATTAGGTGCCGTATTAAATTATGGCGAAGCTCAAAAAGCAGCCAGAGCCAACGGTGACGTTCAGGAGCATCTTTCGTGCTAGTAGAAATGGCAAATAATCAATATAAAGCTATTCCGTACACTACGGCGTCACATTCGGTTTTTCACAACCTAGAAATTCAGATTTGGGTGCCGTAAAATGCAGATGGAGTTAGATAAATTGTATTTTATATTCACTATAAATCCTCCAAGATTCCTAGCTCTCATTTGCATATTAATTTAGTTAAGGTAATGGCTTCAGCAGCTCATTAGGTGCCGTATTAAATTATGGCGAAGCTCAAAAAGCAGCCAGAGCAAACGGTGACGTTTACCAGCATCTTTTGTGCTACTAGAAATGGCTAATAATCAATATAAAGCTATTCCGTACACTACGGCGTCACATTCGGTTTATCACAACCCAGCAATTCAAATTTGGTGGATGTAAAACGCCGATGGAGTTAGATAAATTGTATTTTTCATTCTCTAAAATCCTGCAAGTTTCCTAGCTCTCATTTGTATATTAGTTTAGTTAATGTAATGGCTTCAGCAGCTCATTAGGTGCCGTATTAAATTATGGCGAAGCTCAAAAAGCAGCCAGAGCCAACGGTGACGTCCAGGAGCATCTTTCGTGCTAGTAGAAATAGCAAAAAATCAATATAAAGCTATTCCGTACACTACGGCGTCACATTCGGTTTATCACAACCCAGCAATTCAAATTTGGTGGCTGTAAAACGCCGATGGAGTTAGATAAATTGTATTTTTCATTCACTATAAATCCTGCAAGTTTCCTCGCTCTAATTTGTATATTAATTTAGTTAAAATAATGGCTTCAGCAGCTTATTAAGTGTCGAATTAAATTATTGCAAAGCTCAAAAAGCATCCAGAGCCAACGGTGACGTTCAGCAGCATCTTTTGTGCTAGTAGAAATGACAAATAATCAATATAAAGCTATTCCGTACACAACGGCGTCGCATTCGGCATATCACAACCTAGCAATTCAAATTTGGTGGCTGTAAAACGCCGATGGAGATAGATAAATTGTATTTTTTATTCACTATAAATCCTGCAAGTTTCCTAGCTCTCATTTGTATATTAGTTTAGTTAATGTAATGGCTTCAGCAGCTCATTAGGTGCCGTATTAAATTATGGCGAAGCTGAAAAAGCAGCCAGAGCCAACGGTGACGTCCAGGAGCATCTTTCGTGCTAGTAGAAATGGTAAAAAATCAATATAAAGCTATTCCGTACACAACGGCGTCGCACTCGGCATATCACAACCTAGCAATTCAAATTTGGGTGCCGTAAAACGCAGATGGAGTTAGATAAATTGTATTTTATATTCACTATAAATCCTGCAAGTTTCCTAGCTCTCATTTGTATATTAGTTTAGTTAATGTAATGGCTTCAGCAGCTCATTAGGTGCCGTATTAAATTATGGCGAAGCTCAAAAAGCAGCCAGAGCAAACGGTGATGTTTACCAGCATCTTTTGTGCTAGTAGAAATGGCAAATAATCAATTTAAAGCTATTCCGTACACTACGGCGTCACATTCGGTTTATCACAACCAAGAAATTCAAATTTGTGTGCCGTAAAACGCAGATGGAGTTAGATAAATTGTATTTTATATTCACTATAAATCCTCCAAGTTTCCTCGCTCTAATTTGTATATTAATTTAGTTAAAATAATGGCTTCAGCAGCTTATTAGGTGTCGAATTAAATTATTGCGAAGCTCAAAAAGCAGCCAGATCCAACGGTGACGTTCAGCAGCATCTTTTGTGCTAGTAGAAATGGCAAATAATCAATATAAAGCTATTCCGTACACAACGGCGTCGCATTCGGTATATCACAACCTAGCAATTCAAATTTGGTGGCTGTAAAACGCCGATGGAGATAGATAAATTGTATTTTTTATTCACTATAAATCCTGCAAGTTTCCTAGCTCTCATTTGTATATTAGTTTAGTTAATGTAATGGCTTCAGCAGCTCATTAGGTGCCGTATTAAATGATGGCGAAGCTCAAAAAGCAGCCAGAGCCAACGGTGACGTCCAGGAGCACCTTTCGTGCTAGTAGAAATGGCAAAAAATCAATATAAAGCTATTCCGTACACTACGGCGCCACATTCGGTTTATCATAACCTAGCAATTCAAATTTGGGTGCCGTAAAACGCAGATGGAGTTAGATAAATTGTATTTTATATTCACTATCAATCCTGGAAGTTTCCTAGCTCTCATTTGTATATTAGTTTAGTTAATGTAATGGCTTCAGCAGCTCATTAGGTGCCGTATTAAATTATGGCGAAGCTCAAAAAGCAGCCAGAGCAAACGGTGATGTTTACCAGCATCTTTTGTGCTAGTAGAAATGGCAAATAATCAATATAAAGCTATTCCGTACACAACGGCGTCGCATTCGGCATATCACAACCTAGCAATTCAAATTTGGTGGCTGTAAAACGCCGATGGAGATAGATAAATTGTATTTTTTATTCACTATAAATCCTGCAAGTTTCCTAGCTCTCATTTGTATATTAGTTTAGTTAATGTAATGGCTTCAGCAGCTCATTAGGTGCCGTATTAAATTATGGCGAAGCTCAAAAAGCAGCCAGAGCAAACGGTGATGTTTACCAGCATCTTTTGTGCTAGTAGAAATGGCAAATAATCAATTTAAAGCTATTCCGTACACTACGGTGTCACATTCGGTTTATCACAACCAAGAAATTCAAATTTGTGTGCCGTAAAACGCAGATGGAGTTAGATAAATTGTATTTTATATTCACTATAAATCCTCCAAGTTTCCTCGCTCTAATTTGTATATTAATTTAGTTAAAATAATGGCTTCAGCAGCTTATTAGGTGTCGAATTAAATTATTGCGAAGCTCAAAAAGCAGCCAGATCCAACGGTGACGTTCAGCAGCATCTTTTGTGCTAGTAGAAATGGTAAATAATCAATATAAAGCTATTCCGTAGACTACGGCATCACATTCGGTTTTCACAACCTAGAAATTCAAATTTGGGTGCCGTAAAACACAGATGGAGTTAGATAAATTGTATTTTTTATTCACTATAAATCCTGCAAGTTTCCTAGCTCTCATTTGTATATTGGTTTAGTTAATGTAATGGCTTCAGCAGCTCATTAGGTGCCGTATTAAATTATGGCGAAGCTCAAAAAGCAGCCAGAGCCAACGGTGACGTCCAGGAGCATCTTTCGTGCTAGTAGAAATGGCAAAAAATCAATATAAAGCTATTCCGTACACTACGGCGTCACATTCGGTTTATCACAACCCAGCAATTCAAATTTGGTGGCTGTAAAACGCCGATGGAAATAGATAAATTGTATTTTTTATTCACTATAAATCCTGCAAGTTTCCTAGCTCTCATTTGTATATTAGTTTAGTTAATGTAATGGCTTCAGCAGCTCATTAGGTGCCGTATTAAATTATGGCGAAGCTCAAAAAGCAGCCAGAGCCAACGGTGACGTCCAGGAGCATCTTTCGTGCTAGTAGAAATGGCAAAAAATCAATATAAAGCTATTCCGTACACTACGGCGTCACATTCGGTTTATCACAACCCAGCAATTCAAATTTGGTGGCTGTAAAACGCCGATGGAGATAGATAAATTGTATTTTTTATTCACTATAAAGCCTGCAAGTTTCCTAGCTCTCATTTGTATATTAGTTTAGTTAATGTAATGGCTTCAGCAGCTCATTAGGTGCCGTATTAAATTATGGCGAAGCTCAAAAAGCAGCCAGAGCCAACGGTGACGTCCAGGAGCATCTTTCGTGCTAGTAGAAATGGCAAAAAATCAATATAAAGCTATTCCGTACACTACGGCGTCACATTCGGTTTATCACAACCCAGCAATTCAAATTTGGTGGCTGTAAAACGCCGATGGAGTTAGATAAATTGTATTTTTCATTCTCTATAAATCCTGCAAGTTTCCTAGCTCTCATTTGTATATTAGTTTAGTTAATGTAATGGCTTCAGCAGCTCATTAGGTGCCGTATTAAATTATGGCGAAGCTCAAAAAGCAGCCAGAGCCAACGGTGACGTCCAGGAGCATCTTTCGTGCTAGTAGAAATGGCAAAAAATCAATATAAAGCTATTCCGTACACTACGGCGTCACATTCGGTTTATCACAACCCAGCAATTCAATTTTGGTGGCTGTAAAACGCCGATGGAGATAGATAAATTGTATTTTTTATTCACTATAAATCCTGCAAGTTTCCTAGCTCTCATTTGTATATTGGTTTAGTTAATGTAATGGCTTCAGCAGCTCATTAGGTGCCGTATTAAATTATGGCGAAGCTCAAAAAGCAGCCAGAGCCAACGGTGACGTTCAGGAGCATCTTTCGTGCTAGTAGAAATGGCAAATAATCAATATAAAGCTATTCCGTACACTACGGCGTCACATTCGGTTTATCACAACCCAGCAATTCAAATTTGGTGGATGTAAAACGCCGATGGAGTTAGATAAATTGTATTTTTCATTCACTATAAATCCTGCAAGTTTCCTCGCTCTAATTTGTATATTAATTTAATTAAAATAATGGCTTCAGCAGCTTATTAGGTGTCGAATTAAATTATTGCAAAGCTCAAAAAGCATCCAGAGCCAACGGTGAAGTTCAGCAGCATCTTTTGTGCTAGTAGAAATGACAAATAATCAATATAAAGCTATTCCGTACACAACGGCGTCGCATTCGGCATATCACAACCTAGCAATTCAAATTTGGTGGCTGTAAAACGCCGATGGAGATAGATAAATTGTATTTTTTATTCACTATAAATCCTGCAAGTTTCCTAGCTCTCATTTGTATATTAGTTTAGTTAATGTAATGGCTTCAGCAGCTAATTAGGTGCCGTATTAAATTATGGCGAAGCTCAAAAAGCAGCCAGAGCCAACGGTGACGTTCAGGAGCATCTTTCGTGCTAGTAGAAATGGCAAATAATCAATATAAAGCTATTCCGTACACTACGGCGTCACATTCGGTTTATCACAACCCAGCAATTCAAATTTGGTGGCTGTAAAACGCCGATGGAGTTAGATAAATTGTATTTTTCATTCACTATAAATCCTGCAAGTTTCCTCGCTCTAATTTGTATATTAATTTAATTAAAATAATGGCTTCAGCAGCTTATTAGGTGTCGAATTAAATTATTGCAAAGCTCAAAAAGCATCCAGAGCCAACGGTGACGTTCAGCAGCATCTTTTGTGCTAGTAGAAATGACAAATAATCAATATAAAGCTATTCCGTACACAACGGCGTCGCATTCGGCATATCACAACCTAGCAATTCAAATTTGGTGGCAGTAAAACGCCGATGGAGATAGATAAATTGTATTTTTTATTCACTATAAATCCTGCAAGTTTCCTAGCTCTCATTTGTATATTAGTTTAGTTAATGTAATGGCTTCAGCAGCTCATTAGGTGCCGTATTAAATTATGGCGAAGCTCAAAAAGCAGCCAGAGCCAACGGTGACGTCCAGGAGCATCTTTCGTGCTAGTAGAAATGGCAAAAAATCAATATAAAGCTATTCCGTACACTACGGCGTCACATTCGGTTTATCACAACCCAGCAATTCAAATTTGGTGGCTGTAAAACGCCGATGGTGATAGATAAATTGTATTTTTTATTCACTATAAATCCTGCAAGTTTCCTAGCTCTCATTTGTATATTGGTTTAGTTAATGTAATGGCTTCAGCAGCTCATTAGGTGCCGTATTAAATTATGGCGAAGCTCAAAAAGCAGCCAGAGCCAACGGTGACGTCCAGGAGCATCTTTCGTGCTAGTAGAAATGGCAAAAAATCAATATAAAGCTAGTCCGTATACTACGGCGTCACATTCGGTTTATCATAACCCAGCAATTCAAATTTGGTGGCTGTAAAACGCCGATGGAGTTAGATAAATTGTATTTTTCATTCACTATAAATCCTGCAAGTTTTCTAGCTCTCGTTTGTATATTAGTTTAGTTAATGTATGGGCTTCAGCAGCTCATTAGGTGCCGTATTAAATTATGGCGAAGCTCAAAAAGCAGCCAGAGCCAACGGTGACGTTCAGGAGCATCTTTCGTGCTAGTAGAAATGGCAAATAATCAATATAAAGCTATTCCGTACACTACGGCGTCACATTCGGTTTATCACAACCCAGCAATTCAAATTTGGTGGATGTAAAACGCCGATGGAGTTAGATAAATTGTATTTTTCATTCACTATAAATCCTGCAAGTTTCCTCGCTCTAATTTGTATATTAATTTAGTTAAAATAATGGCTTCAGCAGCTTATTAGGTGTCGAATTAAATTATTGCAAAGCTCAAAAAGCATCCAGAGCCAACGGTGACGTTCAGCAGCATCTTTTGTGCTAGTAGAAATGACAAATAATCAATATAAAGCTATTCCGTACACAACGGCGTCGCATTCGGCATATCACAACCTAGCAATTCAAATTTGGTGGCTGTAAAACGCCGATGGAGATAGATAAATTGTATTTTTTATTCACTATAAATCCTGCAAGTTTCCTAGCTCTCATTTGTATATTAGTTTAGTTAATGTAATGGCTTCACTAGCTCATTAGGTGCCGTATTAAATTATGGCGAAGCTCAAAAAGCAGCCAGAGCCAACGGTGACGTCCAGGAGCACCTTTCGTGCTAGTAGAAATGGCAAAAAATCAATATAAAGCTATTCCGTACACAACGGCGTCGCATTCGGCATATCACAACCTAGCAATTCAAATTTGGTGGCTGTAAAACGCCGATGGAGATAGATAAATTGTATCTTTTATTCACTATAAATCCTGCAAGTTTCCTAGCTCTCATTTGTATATTAGTTTAGTTAATGTATGGCTTCAGCAGCTCATTAGGTGCCGTATTAAATTATGGCGAAGCTCAAAAAGCAGCCAGAGCCAACGGTGACGTCCAGGAGCATCTTTGGTGCTAGTAGAAATGACAAATAATCAATATAAAGCTATTCCGTACACAACGGCGTCGCATTCGGCATATCACAACCTAGCAATTCAAATTTGGTGGCTGTAAAACGCCGATGGAGATAGATAAATTGTATTTTTTATTCACTATAAATCCTGCAGGTTTGCTAGCTCTCATTTGTATATTAGTTTAGTTAATGTAATGGCTTCAGCAGCTCATTAGGTGCCGTATTAAATTATGGCGAAGCTCAAAAAGCAGCCAGAGCCAACGGTGACGTCCAGGAGCATCTTTCGTGCTAGTAGAAATGGCAAAAAATCAATATAAAGCTATTCCGTACACTACGGCGTCACATTCGGTTTATCACAACCCAGCAATTCAAATTTGGTGGCTGTAAAACGCCGATGGAGTTAGATAAATTGTATTTTTCATTCACTATAAATCCTGCAAGTTTCCTCGCTCTAATTTGTATATTAATTTAGTTAAAATAATGGCTTCAGCAGCTTATTAAGTGTCGAATTAAATTATTGCAAAGCTCAAAAAGCATCCAGAGCCAACGGTGACGTTCAGCAGCATCTTTTGTGCTAGTAGAAACGACAAATAATCAATATAAAGCTATTCCGTACACAACGGCGTCGCATTCGGCATATCACAACCTAGCAATTCAAATTTGGTGGCTGTAAAACGCCGATGGAGATAGATAAATTGTATTTTTTATTCACTATAAATCCTGCAAGTTTCCTAGCTCTCAATTGTATATTAGTTTAGTTAATGTAATGGCTTCAGCAGCTCATTAGGTGCCGTATTAAATTATGGCGAAGCTCAAAAAGCTGCCAGAGCCAACGGTGACGTCCAGGAGCACCTTTCGTGCTAGTAGAAATGGCAAAAAATCAATATAAAGCTATTCCGTACACAACGGCGTCGCATTCGGCATATCACAACCTAGCAATTCAAATTTGGTGGCTGTAAAACGCCGATGGAGATAGATAAATTGTATCTTTCATTCACTATAAATCCTGCAAGTTTCCTAGCTCTCATTTGTATATTAGTTTAGTTAATGTAATGGCTTCAGCAGCTCATTAGGTGCCGTATTAAATTATGGCGAAGCTCAAAAAGCTGCCAGAGCCAACGGTGACGTCCAGGAGCATCTTTCGTGCTAGTAGAAATGGCAAAAAATCAATATAAAGCTATTCCGTATACTACGGCGTCACATTCGGTTTATCACAACCCAGCAATTCAAATTTGGTGGCTGTAAAACGCCGATGGAGATAGATAAATTGTATTTTTTATTCACTATAAATCCTGCAAGTTTCCTAGCTCTCATTTGTATATTAGTTTAGTTAATGTAATGGCTTCAGCAGCTCATTAGGTGCCGTATTAAATTATGGCGAAGCTCAAAAAGCAGCCAGAGCCAACGGTGACGTCCAGGAGCATCTTTTGTGCTAGTAGAAATGGCAAAAAATCAATATAAAGCTATTCCGTACACTACGGCGTCACATTCGGTTTATCACAACCCAGCAAATCAAATTTGGTGGCTGTAAAACGCCGATGGAGATAGATAAATTGTATATTTTATTCACTATAAATCCTGCAAGTTTCCTAGCTCTCATTTGTATATTGGTTTAGTTAATGTAATGGCTTCAGCAGCTCATTAGGTGCCGCATTAAATTATGGCGAAGCTCAAAAAGCAGCCAGAGCCAACGGTGACGTTCAGGAGCATCTTTCGTGCTAGTAGAAATGGCAAAAAATCAATATAAAGCTATTCCGTACACTACGGCGTCACATTCGGTTTATCATAACCTAGCAATTCAAATTTGGGTGCCGTAAAACGCAGATGGAGTTAGATAAATTGTATTTTATATTCACTATAAATCCTGCAAGTTTCCTAGCTCTCATTTGTATATTAGTTTAGTTAATGTAATGGCTTCAGCAGCTCATTAGGTGCCGTATTAAATTATGGCGAAGCTCAAAAAGCTGCCAGAGCCAACGGTGACGTCCAGGAGCACCTTTCGTGCTAGTAGAAATGGCAAAAAATCAATATAAAGCTATTCCGTACACAACGGCGTCGCATTCGGCATATCACAACCTAGCAATTCAAATTTGGTGGCTGTAAAACGCCGATGGAGATAGATAAATTGTATCTTTCATTCACTATAAATCCTGCAAGTTTCCTAGCTCTCATTTGTATATTAGTTTAGTTAATGTAATGGCTTCAGCAGCTCATTAGGTGCCGTATTAAATTATGGCGAAGCTCAAAAAGCTGCCAGAGCCAACGGTGACGTCCAGGAGCATCTTTCGTGCTAGTAGAAATGGCAAAAAATCAATATAAAGCTATTCCGTATACTACGGCGTCACATTCGGTTTATCACAACCCAGCAATTCAAATTTGGTGGCTGTAAAACGCCGATGGAGATAGATAAATTGTATTTTTTATTCACTATAAATCCTGCAAGTTTCCTAGCTCTCATTTGTATATTAGTTTAGTTAATGTAATGGCTTCAGCAGCTCATTAGGTGCCGTATTAAATTATGGCGAAGCTCAAAAAGCAGCCAGAGCCAACGGTGACGTCCAGGAGCATCTTTTGTGCTAGTAGAAATGGCAAAAAATCAATATAAAGCTATTCCGTACACTACGGCGTCACATTCGGTTTATCACAACCCAGCAAATCAAATTTGGTGGCTGTAAAACGCCGATGGAGATAGATAAATTGTATTTTTTATTCACTATAAATCCTGCAAGTTTCCTAGCTCTCATTTGTATATTGGTTTAGTTAATGTAATGGCTTCAGCAGCTCATTAGGTGCCGCATTAAATTATGGCGAAGCTCAAAAAGCAGCCAGAGCCAACGGTGACGTTCAGGAGCATCTTTCGTGCTAGTAGAAATGGCAAAAAATCAATATAAAGCTATTCCGTACACTACGGCGTCACATTCGGTTTATCATAACCTAGCAATTCAAATTTGGGTGCCGTAAAACGCAGATGGAGTTAGATAAATTGTATTTTATATTCACTATAAATCCTGCAAGTTTCCTAGCTCTCATTTGTATATTAGTTTAGTTTATGTAATGGCTTCAGCAGCTCATTAGGTGCCGTATTAAATTATAGCGAAGCTCAAAAAGCAGCCAGAGCCAACGGTGACGTCCAGGAGCATCTTTCGTGCTAGTAGAAATGGCAAAAAATCAATATAAAGCTATTCCGTATACTACGGCGTCACATTCGGTTTATCACAACCCAGCAATTCAAATTTGGTGGCTGTAAAACGCCGATGGAGTTAGATAAATTGTATTTTTCATTCACTATAAATCCTGCAAGTTTCCTCGCTCTAATTTGTATATTAATTTAGTTAAAATAATGGCTTCATCAGCTTATTAGGTGTCGAATTAAATTATTGCAAAGCTCAAAAAGCATCCAGAGCCAACGGTGACGTTCAGCAGCATCTTTTGTGCTAGTAGAAATGACAAATAATCAATATAAAGCTATTCCGTACACAACGGCGTCGCATTCGGCATATCACAACCTAGCAATTCAAATTTGGTGGCTGTAAAACGCCGATGGAGATAGATAAATTGTATTTTTTATTCACTATAAATCCTGCAAGTTTCCTAGCTCTCATTTGTATATTAGTTTAGTTAATGTAATGGCTTCAGCAGCTCATTAGGTGCCGTATTAAATTATGGCGAAGCTCAAAAAGCAGCCAGAGCCAACGGTGACGTTCAGGAGCATCTTTCGTGCTAGTAGAAATGGCAAATAATCAATATAAAGCTATTCCGTACACTACGGCGTCACATTCGGTTTTTCACAACCTAGAAATTCAGATTTGGGTGCCGTAAAATGCAGATGGAGTTAGATAAATTGTATTTTATATTCACTATAAATCCTCCAAGATTCCTAGCTCTCATTTGCATATTAATTTAGTTAAGGTAATGGCTTCAGCAGCTCATTAGGTGCCGTATTAAATTATGGCGAAGCTCAAAAAGCAGCCAGAGCAAACGGTGACGTTTACCAGCATCTTTTGTGCTACTAGAAATGGCAAATAATCAATATAAAGCTATTCCGTACACTACGGCGTCACATTCGGTTTATCACAACCCAGCAATTCAAATTTGGTGGATGTAAAACGCCGATGGAGTTAGATAAATTGTATTTTTCATTCTCTATAAATCCTGCAAGTTTCCTAGCTCTCATTTGTATATTAGTTTAGTTAATGTAATGGCTTCAGCAGCTTATTACGTGTCGAATTAAATTATTGCAAAGCTCAAAAAGCATCCAGAGCCAACGGTGACGTTCAGCAGCATCTTTCGTGCTAGTAGAAATGGCAAATAATCGATTTAAAGCTATTCCGTACACTACGGCGTCACATTCGGTTTATCACAACCAAGAAATTCAAATTTGTGTGCCGTAAAACGCAGATGGAGATAGATAAATTGTATTTTTTATTCACTATAAATCCTGCAAGTTCCTAGCTCTCATTTGTATATTAGTTTAGTTAATGTAATGGCTTCAGCAGCTCATTAGGTGCCGTATTAAATGATGGCGAAGCTCAAAAAGCAGCCAGAGCCAACGGTGACGTCCAGGAGCACCTTTCGTGCTAGTAGAAATGGCAAAAAATCAATATAAAGCTATTCCGTACACTACGGCGCCACATTCGGTTTATCATAACCTAGCAATTCAAATTTGGGTGCCGTAAAACGCCGATGGAGATAGATAAATTGTATTTTTTATTCACTATAAATCCTGCAAGTTTCCTAGCTCTCATTTGTATATTAGTTTAGTTAATGTAATGGCTTCAGCAGCTCATTAGGTGCCGTATTAAATTATGGCGAAGCTCAAAAAGCAGCCAGAGCAAACGGTGATGTTTACCAGCATCTTTTGTGCTAGTAGAAATGGCAAATAATCAAGATAAAGCTATTCCGTACACAACGGCGTCGCATTCGGTATATCACAACCTAGCAATTCAAATTTGGTGGCTGTAAAACGCCGATGGAGATAGATAAATTGTATTTTTTATTCACTATAAATCCTGCAAGTTTCCTAGCTCTCATTTGTATATTAGTTTAGTTAATGTAATGGCTTCAGCAGCTCATTAGGTGCCGTATTAAATTATGGCGAAGCTCAAAAAGCAGCCAGAGCAACCGGTGATGTTTACCAGCATATTTTGTGCTAGTAGAAATGGCAAATAATCAATTTAAAGCTATTCCGTACACTACGGTGTCACATTCGGTTTATCACAACCAAGAAATTCAAATTTGTGTGCCGTAAAACGCAGATGGAGTTAGATAAATTGTATTTTATATTCACTATAAATCCTCCAAGTTTCCTCGCTCTAATTTGTATATTAATTTAGTTAAAATAATGGCTTCAGCAGCTTATTAGGTGTCGAATTAAATTATTGCGAAGCTCAAAAAGCAGCCAGATCCAACGGTGACGTTCAGCAGCATCTTTTGTGCTAGTAGAAATGGTAAATAATCAATATAAAGCTATTCCGTAGACTACGGCATCACATTCGGTTTTCACAACCTAGAAATTCAAATTTGGGTGCCGTAAAACACAGATGGAGTTAGATAAATTGTATTTTTTATTCACTATAAATCCTGCAAGTTTCCTAGCTCTCATTTGTATATTGGTTTAGTTAATGTAATGGCTTCAGCAGCTCATTAGGTGCCGTATTAAATTATGGCGAAGCTCAAAAAGCAGCCAGAGCCAACGGTGACGTCCAGGAGCATCTTTCGTGCTAGTAGAAATGGCAAAAAATCAATATAAAGCTATTCCGTACACTACGGCGTTACATTCGGTTTATCACAACCCAGCAATTCAAATTTGGTGGCTGTAAAACGCCGATGGAGATAGATAAATTGTATTTTTTATTCACTATAAATCCTGCAAGTTTCCTAGCTCTCATTTGTATATTAGTTTAGTTAATGTAATGGCTTCAGCAGCTCATTAGGTGCCGTATTAAATTATGGCGAAGCTCAAAAAGCAGCCAGAGCCAACGGTGACGTCCAGGAGCATCTTTCGTGCTAGTAGAAATGGCAAAAAATCAATATAAAGCTATTCCGTACACTACGGCGTCACATTCGGTTTATCACAACCCAGCAATTCAAATTTGGTGGCTGTAAAACGCCGATGGAGATAGATAAATTGTATTTTTTATTCACTATAAAGCCTGCAAGTTTCCTAGCTCTCATTTGTATATTAGTTTAGTTAATGTAATGGCTTCAGCAGCTCATTAGGTGCCGTATTAAATTATGGCGAAGCTCAAAAAGCAGCCAGAGCCAACGGTGACGTCCAGGAGCATCTTTCGTGCTAGTAGAAATGGCAAAAAATCAATATAAAGCTATTCCGTACACTACGGCGTCACATTCGGTTTATCACAACCCAGCAATTCAAATTTGGTGGCTGTAAAACGCCGATGGAGTTAGATAAATTGTATTTTTCATTCTCTATAAATCCTGCAAGTTTCCTAGCTCTCATTTGTATATTAGTTTAGTTAATGTAATGGCTTCAGCAGCTCATTAGGTGCCGTATTAAATTATGGCGAAGCTCAAAAAGCAGCCAGAGCCAACGGTGACGTCCAGGAGCATCTTTCGTGCTAGTAGAAATGGCAAAAAATCAATATAAAGCTATTCCGTACACTACGGCGTCACATTCGGTTTATCACAACCCAGCAATTCAAATTTGGTGGCTGTAAAACGCCGATGGAGTTAGATAAATTGTATTTTTCATTTTCTATAAATCCTGCAAGTTTCCTAGCTTTTATTTGTATATTAGTTTAGTTAATGTAATGGCTTCAGCAGCTCATTAGGTGCCGTATTAAATTATGGCGAAGCTCAAAAAGGAGCCAGAGCCAACGGTGACGTCCAGGAGCATCTTTCGTGCTAGTAGAAATGGCAAAAAATCAATATAAAGCTATTCCGTACACTACGGCGTCACATTCGGTTTATCACAACCCAGCAATTCAAATTTGGTGGCTGTAAAACGCCGATGGAGTTAGATAAATTGTATTTTTCATTCACTATAAATCCTGCAAGTTTCCTCGCTCTAATTTGTATATTAATTTAGTTAAAATAATGGCTTCAGCAGCTTATTAAGTGTCGAATTAAATTATTGCAAAGCTCAAAAAGCATCCAGAGCCAACGGTGACGTTCAGCAGCATCTTTTGTGCTAGTAGAAATGACAAATAATCAATATAAAGCTATTCCGTACACAACGGCGTCGCATTCGGCATACCACAACCTAGCAATTCAAATTTGGTGGCTGTAAAACGCCGATGGAGATAGATAAATTGTATTTTTTATTCACTATAAATCCTGCAAGTTTCCTAGCTCTCATTTGTATATTAGTTTAGTTAATGTAATGGCTTCAGCAGCTCATTAGGTGCCGTATTAAATTATGGCGAAGCTGAAAAAGCAGCCAGAGCCAACGGTGACGTCCAGGAGCATCTTTCGTGCTAGTAGAAATGGTAAAAAATCAATATAAAGCTATTCCGTACACAACGGCGTCGCACTCGGCATATCACAACCTAGCAATTCAAATTTGGGTGCCGTAAAACGCAGATGGAGTTAGATAAATTGTATTTTATATTCACTATAAATCCTGCAAGTTTCCTAGCTCTCATTTGTATATTAGTTTAGTTAATGTAATGGCTTCAGCAGCTCATTAGGTGCCGTATTAAACTATGGCGAAGCTGAAAAAGCAGCCAGAGCCAACGGTGACGTCCAGGAGCATCTTTCGTGCTAGTAGAAATGGCAAAAAATCAATATAAAGCTATTCCGTACACTACGGCGTCACATTCGGTTTATCACAACCCAGCAATTCAAATTTGGTGGCTGTAAAACGCCGATGGAGTTAGATAAATTGTATTTTATATTCACTATAAATCCTCCAAGATTCCTAGCTCTCATTTGCATATTAATTTAGTTAAGGTAATGGCTTCAGCAGCTCATTAGGTGCCGTATTAAATTATGGCGAAGCTCAAAAAGCAGCCAGAGCAAACGGTGACGTTTACCAGCATCTTTTGTGCTACTAGAAATGGCAAATAATCAATATAAAGCTATTCCGTACACTACGGCGTCACATTCGGTTTATCACAACCCAGCAATTCAAATTTGGTGGATGTAAAACGCCGATGGAGTTAGATAAATTGTATTTTTCATTCTCTATAAATCCTGCAAGTTTCCTAGCTCTCATTTGTATATTAGTTTAGTTAATGTAATGGCTTCAGCAGCTCATTAGGTGCCGTATTAAATTATGGCGAAGCTCAAAAAGCTGCCAGAGCCAACGGTGACGTCCAGGAGCATCTTTCGTGCTAGTAGAAATGGCAAAAAATCAATATAAAGCTATTCCGTACACTACGGCGTCACATTCGGTTTATCACAACCCAGCAATTCAAATTTGGTGGCTGTAAAACGCCGATGGAGTTAGATAAATTGTATTTTTCATTCACTATAAATCCTGCAAGTTTCCTCGCTCTAATTTGTATATTAATTTAGTTAAAATAATGGCTTCAGCAGCTTATTAAGTGTCGAATTAAATTATTGCAAAGCTCAAAAAGCATCCAGAGCCAACGGTGACGTTCAGCAGCATCTTTTGTGCTAGTAGAAATGACAAATAATCAATATAAAGCTATTCCGTACACAACGGCGTCGCATTCGGCATATCACAACCTAGCAATTCAAATTTGGTGGCTGTAAAACGCCGATGGAGATAGATAAATTGTATTTTTTATTCACTATAAATCCTGCAAGTTTCCTAGCTCTCATTTGTATATTAGTTTAGTTAATGTAATGGCTTCAGCAGCTCATTAGGTGCCGTATTAAATTATGGCGAAGCTCAAAAAGCAGCCAGAGCCAACGGTGACGTCCAGGAGCATCTTTCGTGCTAGTAGAAATGGCAAAAAATCAATATAAAGCTATTCCGTACACTACGGCGTCACATTCGGTTTATCACAACCCAGCAATTCAAATTTGGTGGCTGTAAAACGCCGATGGAGTTAGATAAATTGTATTTTTCATTCTCTATAAATCCTGCAAGTTTCCTAGCTCTCATTTGTATATTAGTTTAGTTAATGTAATGGCTTCAGCAGCTCATTAGGTGCCGTATTAAATTATGGCGAAGCTCAAAAAGCAGCCAGAGCCAACGGTGACGTCCAGGAGCATCTTTCGTGCTAGTAGAAATGGCAAAAAATCAATATAAAGCTATTCCGTACACTACGGAATCACATTCGGTTTATCACAACCCAGCAATTCAAATTTGGTGGCTGTAAAACGCCGATGGAGATAGATAAATTGTATTTTTCATTCTCTATAAATCCTGCAAGTTTCCTAGCTCTCATTTGTATATTAGTTTAATTAATGTAATGGCTTCAGCAGCTCATTAGGTGCCGTATTAAATTATGGCGAAGCTCAAAAAGCAGCCAGAGCCAACGGTGACGTCCAGGAGCATCTTTCGTGCTAGTAGAAATGGCAAAAAATCAATATAAAGCTATTCCGTACACTACGGCGTCACATTCGGTTTATCACAACCCAGCAATTCAAATTTGGTGGCTGTAAAACGCCGATGGAGTTAGATAAATTGTATTTTTCATTCTCTATAAATCCTGCAAGTTTCCTAGCTCTCATTTGTATATTAGTTTAGTTAATGTAATGGCTTCAGCAGCTCATTAGGTGCCGTATTAAATTATGGCGAAGCTCAAAAAGCAGCCAGAGCGAACGGTGACGTCCAGGAGCATCTTTCGTGCTAGTAGAAATGGCAAAAAATCAATATAAAGCTATTCCGTACACTACGGCGTCACATTCGGTTTATCACAACCCAGCAATTCAAATTTGGTGGCTGTAAAACGCCGATGGAGATAGATAAATTGTATTTTTTATTCACTATAAATCCTGCAAGTTTCCTAGCTCTCATTTGTATATTAGTTTAGTTAATGTAATGACTTCAGCAGCTCATTAGGTGCCGTATTAAATTATGGCGAAGCTCAAAAAGCAGCCAGAGCCAACGGTGACGTCCAGGAGCATCTTTCGTGCTAGTAGAAATGGCAAAAAATCAATATAAAGCTATTCCGTACACTACGGCGTCACATTCGGTTTATCACAACCCAGCAATTCAAATTTGGTGGCTGTAAAACGCCGATGGAGTTAGATAAATTGTATTTTTCATTCTCTATAAATCCTGCAAGTTTCCTAGCTCGCATTTGTATATTAGTTTAGTTAATGTAATGGCTTCAGCAGCTCATTAGGTGCCGTATTAAATTATGGCGAAGCTCAAAAAGCAGCCAGAGCCAACGGTGACGTCCAGGAGCATCTTTCGTGCTAGTAGAAATGGCAAAAAATCAATATAAAGCTATTCCGTACACTACGGCGTCACATTCGGTTTATCACAACCCCCCAGCAATTCAAATTTGGTGGCTGTAAAACGCCGATGGAGTTAGATAAATTGTATTTTTCATTCACTATAAATCCTGCAAGTTTCCTCGCTCTAATTTGTATATTAATTAGTTAAAATAATGGCTTCAGCAGCTTATAAGTGTCGAATTAAATTATTGCAAAGCTCAAAAAGCATCCAGAGCAACGGTGACGTTCAGCAGCATCTTTTGTGCTAATAGAAATGACAAATAATCAATATAAAGCTATTCCGTACACAACGGCGTCGCATTCGGCATATCACAACCTAGCAATTCAAATTTGGTGGCTGTAAAACGCCGATGGAGATAGATAAATTGTATTTTTTATTCACTATAAATCCTGCAAGTTTCCTAGCTCTCATTTGTATATTAGTTTAGTTAATGTAATGGCTTCAGCAGCTCATTAGGTGCCGTATTAAATTATGGCGAAGCTCAAAAAGCAGCCAGAGCCAACGGTGACGTCCAGGAGCATCTTTCGTGCTAGTAGAAATGGCAAAAAATCAATATAAAGCTATTCCGTACACAACGGCGTCGCACTCGGCATATCACAACCTAGCAATTCAAATTTGGGTGCCGTAAAACGCAGATGGAGTTAGATAAATTGTATTTTATATTCACTATAAATCCTGCAAGTTTCCTAGCTCTCATTTGTATATTAGTTTAGTTAATGTAATGGCTTCAGCAGCTCATTAGGTGCCGTATTAAATTATGGCGAAGCTCAAAAAGCAGCCAGAGCAAACGGTGATGTTTACCAGCATCTTTTGTGCTAGTAGAAATGGCAAATAATCGATTTAAAGCTATTCCGTACACTACGGCGTCACATTCGGTTTATCACAACCAAGAAATTCAAATTTGTGTGCCGTAAAACGCAGATGGAGTTAGATAAATTGTATTTTATATTCACTATAAATCCTCCAAGTTTCCTCGCTCTAATTTGTATATTAATTTAGTTAAAATAATGGCTTCAGCAGCTTAATAGGTGTCGAATTAAATTATTGCGAAGCTCAAAAAGCAGCCAGATCCAACGGTGACGTTCAGCAGCATCTTTTGTGCTAGTAGAAATGGCAAATAATCAATATAAAGCTATTCCGTACACAACGGCGTCGCATTCGGTATATCACAACCTAGCAATTCAAATTTGGTGGCTGTAAAACGCCGATGGAGATAGATAAATTGTATTTTTTATTCACTATAAATCCTGCAAGTTTCCTAGCTCTCATTTGTATATTAGTTTAGTTAATGTAATGGCTTCAGCAGCTCATTAGGTGCCGTATTAAATGATGGCGAAGCTCAAAAAGCAGCCAGAGCCAACGGTGACGTCCAGGAGCACCTTTCGTGCTAGTAGAACTGGCAAAAAATCAATATAAAGCTATTCCGTACACTACGGCGCCACATTCGGTTTATCATAACCTAGCAATTCAAATTTGGGTGCCGTAAAACGCAGATGGAGTTAGATAAATTGTATTTTATATTCACTATCAATCCTGGAAGTTTCCTAGCTCTCATTTGTATATTAGTTTAGTTAATGTAATGGCTTCAGCAGCTCATTAGGTGCCGTATTAAATTATGGCGAAGCTCAAAAAGCAGCCAGAGCAAACGGTGATGTTTACCAGCATCTTTTGTGCTAGTAGAAATGGCAAATAATCAATATAAAGCTATTCCGTACACAACGGCGTCGCATTCGGTATATCACAACCTAGCAATTCAAATTTGGTGGCTGTAAAACGCCGATGGAGATAGATAAATTGTATTTTTTATTCACTATAAATCCTGCAAGTTTCCTAGCTCTCATTTGTATATTAGTTTAGTTAATGTAATGGCTTCAGCAGCTCATTAGGTGCCGTATTAAATTATGGCGAAGCTCAAAAAGCAGCCAGAGCAACCGGTGATGTTTACCAGCATCTTTTGTGCTAGTAGAAATGGCAAATAATCAATTTAAAGCTATTCCGTACACTACGGTGTCACATTCGGTTTATCACAACCCAGCAATTCAAATTTGGTGGCTGTAAAACGCCGATGGAGATTGATATATTGTATTTTTTATTCACTATAAATCCTGCAAGTTTCCTAGCTCTCATTTGTATATTAGTTTAGTTAATGTAATGGCTTCAGCAGCTCAGTAGGTGCCGTATTAAATTATGGCGAAGCTCAAAAAGCAGCCAGAGCCAACGGTGACGTCCAGGAGCATCTTTCGTGCTAGTAGAAATGGCAAAAAATCAATATAAAGCTATTCCGTACACTACGGCGTCGCACTCGGCATATCACAACCTAGCAATTCAAATTTGGGTGCCGTAAAACGCAGATGGAGTTAGATAAATTGTATTTTATATTCACTATAAATCCTGCAAGTTTCCTAGCTCTCATTTGTATATTAGTTTAGTTAATGTAATGGCTTCAGCAGCTCATTAGGTGCCGTATTAAATTATGGCGAAGCTCAAAAAGCAGCCAGAGCAAACGGTGATGTTTACCAGCATCTTTTGTGCTAGTAGAAATGGCAAATAATCAATTTAAAGCTATTCCGTACACTACGGCGTCACATTCGGTTTATCACAACCAAGAAATTCAAATTTGTGTGCCGTAAAACGCAGATGGAGTTAGATAAATTGTATTTTATATTCACTATAAATCCTCCAAGTTTCCTCGCTCTAATTTGTATATTAATTTAGTTAAAATAATGGCTTCAGCAGCTTATTAGGTGTCGAATTAAATTATTGCGAAGCTCAAAAAGCAGCCAGATCCAACGGTGACGTTCAGCAGCATCTTTTGTGCTAGTAGAAATGGTAAATAATCAATATAAAGCTATTCCGTAGACTACGGCATCACATTCGGTTTTCACAACCTAGAAATTCAAATTTGTGTGCCGTAAAACGCAGATGGAGTTAGATAAATTGTATTTTATATTCACTATAAATCCTGCAAGTTTCCTAGCTCTCATTTGTATATTGGTTTAGTTAATGTAATGGCTTCAGCAGCTCATTAGGTGCCGTATTAAATTATGGCGAAGCTCAAAAAGCAGCCAGAGCCAACGGTGACGTCCAGGAGCATCTTTCGTGCTAGTAGAAATGGCAAAAAATCAATATAAAGCTATTCCGTACACTACGGCGTCACATTCGGTTTATCACAACCCAGCAATTCAAATTTGGTGGCTGTAAAACGCCGATGGAGATAGATAAATTGTATTTTTTATTCACTATAAATCCTGCAAGTTTCCTAGCTCTCATTTGTATATTAGTTTAGTTAATGTAATGGCTTCAGCAGCTCATTAGGTGCCGTATTAAATTATGGCGAAGCTCAAAAAGCAGCCAGAGCCAACGGTGACGTCCAGGAGCATCTTTCGTGCTAGTAGAAATGGCAAAAAATCAATATAAAGCTATTCCGTACACTACGGCGTCACATTCGGTTTATCACAACCCAGCAATTCAAATTTGGTGGCTGTAAAACGCCGATGGAGATAGATAAATTGTATTTTTTATTCACTATAAAACCTGCAAGTTTCCTAGCTCTCATTTGTATATTAGTTTAGTTAATGTAATGGCTTCAGCAGCTCATTAGGTGCCGTATTAAATTATGGCGAAGCTCAAAAAGCAGCCAGAGCCAACGGTGACGTCCAGGAGCATCTTTCGTGCTAGTAGAAATGGCAAAAAATCAATATAAAGCTATTCCGTACACTACGGCGTCACATTCGGTTTATCACAACCCAGCAATTCAAATTTGGTGGCTGTAAAACGCCGATGGAGTTAGATAAATTGTATTTTTCATTCTCTATAAATCCTGCAAGTTTTCTAGCTCTCATTTGTATATTAGTTTAGTTAATGTAATGGCTTCAGCAGCTCATTAGGTGCCGTATTAAATTATGGCGAAGCTCAAAAAGCAGCCAGAGCCAACGGTGACGTCCAGGAGCATCTTTCGTGCTAGTAGAAATGGCAAAAAATCAATATAAAGCTATTCCGTACACTACGGCGTCACATTTGGTTTATCACAACCCAGCAATTCAAATTTGGTGGCTGTAAAACGCCGATGGAGTTAGATAAATTGTATTTTTCATTCTCTATAAATCCTGCAAGTTTCCTAGCTCTCATTTGTATATTAGTTTAGTTAATGTAATGGCTTCAGCAGCTCATTAGGTGCCGTATTAAATTATGGCGAAGCTCAAAAAGCAGCCAGAGCCAACGGTGACGTCCAGGAGCATCTTTCGTGCTAGTAGAAATGGCAAAAAATCAATATAAAGCTATTCCGTACACTACGGCGTCACATTCGGTTTATCACAACCCAGCAATTCAAATTTGGTAGCTGTAAAACGCCGATGGAGTTAGATAAATTGTATTTTTCATTCTCTATAAATCCTGCAAGTTTCCTAGCTCTCATTTGTATATTAGTTTAGTTAATGTAATGGCTTCAGCAGCTCATTAGGTGCCGTATTAAATTATGGCGAAGCTCAAAAAGCAGCCAGAGCCAACGGTGACGTCCAGGAGCATCTTTCGTGCTAGTAGAAATGGCAAAAAATCAATATAAAGCTATTCCGTACACTACGGCGTCACATTCGGTTTATCACAACCCAGCAATTCAAATTTGGTGGCTGTAAAACGCCGATGGAGTTAGATAAATTGTATTTTTCATTCTCTATAAATCCTGCAAGTTTCCTAGCTCTCATTTGTATATTAGTTTAGTTAATGTAATGGCTTCAGCAGCTCATTAGGTGCCGTATTAAATTATGGCGAAGCTCAAAAAGCTGCCAGAGCCAACGGTGACGTCCAGGAGCATCTTTCGTGCTAGTAGAAATGGCAAAAAATCAATATAAAGCTATTCCGTACACTACGGCGTCACATTCGGTTTATCACAACCCAGCAATTCAAATTTGGTGGCTGTAAAACGCCGATGGAGTTAGATAAATTGTATTTTTCATTCTCTATAAATCCTGCAAGTTTCCTAGCTCTCATTTGTATATTAGTTTAGTTAATGTAATGGCTTCAGCAGCTCATTAGGTGCCGTATTAAATTATGGCGAAGCTCAAAAAGCAGCCAGAGCCAACGGTGACGTCCAGGAGCATCTTTCGTGCTAGTAGAAATGGCAAAAAATCAATATAAAGCTATTCCGTACACTACGGCGTCACATTCGGTTTATCACAACCCAGCAATTCAAATTTGGTGGCTGTAAAACGCCGATGGAGATAGATAAATTGTATTTTTCATTCTCTATAAATCCTGCAAGTTTCCTAGCTCTCATTTGTATATTAGTTTAGTTAATGTAATGGCTTCAGCAGCTCATTAGGTGCCGTATTAAATTATGGCGAAGCTCAAAAAGCAGCCAGAGCCAACGGTGACGTCCAGGAGCATCTTTCGTGCTAGTAGAAATGGCAAAAAATCAATATAAAGCTATTCCGTACACTACGGCGTCACATTCGGTTTATCACAACCCAGCAATTCAAATTTGGTGGCTGTAAAACGCCGATGGAGATAGATAAATTGTATTTTTTATTCACTATAAATCCTGCAAGTTTCCTAGCTCTCATTTGTATATTAGTTTAGTTAATGTAATGGCTTCAGCAGCTCATTAGGTGCCGTATTAAATTATGGCGAAGCTCAAAAAGCAGCCAGAGCAAATGGTGACGTTTACCAGCATCTTTTGTGCTACTAGAAATGGCAAATAATCAATATAAAGCTATTCCGTACACTACGGCGTCACATTCGGTTTATCACAACCCAGCAATTCAAATTTGGTGGCTGTAAAACGCCGATGGAGATAGATAAATTGTATTTTTTATTCACTATAAATCCTGCAAGTTTCCTAGCTCTCATTTGTATATTAGTTTAGTTAATGTAATGGCTTCAGCAGCTCAGTAGGTGCCGTATTAAATTATGGCGAAGCTCAAAAAGCAGCCAGAGCCAACGGTGACGTCCAGGAGCATCTTTCGTGCTAGTAGAAATGGCAAAAAATCAATATAAAGCTATTCCGTACACTACGGCGTCGCACTCGGCATATCACAACCTAGCAATTCAAATTTGGGTGCCGTAAAACGCAGATGGAGTTAGATAAATTGTATTTTATATTCACTATAAATCCTGCAAGTTTCCTAGCTCTCATTTGTATATTAGTTTAGTTAATGTAATGGCTTCAGCAGCTCATTAGGTGCCGTATTAAATTATGGCGAAGCTCAAAAAGCAGCCAGAGCAAACGGTGATGTTTACCAGCATCTTTTGTGCTAGTAGAAATGGCAAATAATCAATTTAAAGCTATTCCGTACACTACGGCGTCACATTCGGTTTATCACAACCAAGAAATTCAAATTTGTGTGCCGTAAAACGCAGATGGAGTTAGATAAATTGTATTTTATATTCACTATAAATCCTCCAAGTTTCCTCGCTCTAATTTGTATATTAATTTAGTTAAAATAATGGCTTCAGCAGCTTATTAGGTGTCGAATTAAATTATTGCGAAGCTCAAAAAGCAGCCAGATCCAACGGTGACGTTCAGCAGCATCTTTTGTGCTAGTAGAAATGGTAAATAATCAATATAAAGCTATTCCGTAGACTACGGCATCACATTCGGTTTTCACAACCTAGAAATTCAAATTTGGGTGCCGTAAAACACAGATGGAGTTAGATAAATTGTATTTTTTATTCACTATAAATCCTGCAAGTTTCCTAGCTCTCATTTGTATATTGGTTTAGTTAATGTAATGGCTTCAGCAGCTCATTAGGTGCCGTATTAAATTATGGCGAAGCTCAAAAAGCAGCCAGAGCCAACGGTGACGTCCAGGAGCATCTTTCGTGCTAGTAGAAATGGCAAAAAATCAATATAAAGCTATTCCGTACACTACGGCGTCACATTCGGTTTATCACAACCCAGCAATTCAAATTTGGTGGCTGTAAAACGCCGATGGAGATAGATAAATTGTATTTTTTATTCACTATAAATCCTGCAAGTTTCCTAGCTCTCATTTGTATATTAGTTTAGTTAATGTAATGGCTTCAGCAGCTCATTAGGTGCCGTATTAAATTATGGCGAAGCTCAAAAAGCAGCCAGAGCCAACGGTGACGTCCAGGAGCATCTTTCGTGCTAGTAGAAATGGCAAAAAATCAATATAAAGCTATTCCGTACACTACGGCGTCACATTCGGTTTATCACAACCCAGCAATTCAAATTTGGTGGCTGTAAAACGCCGATGGAGATAGATAAATTGTATTTTTTATTCACTATAAAACCTGCAAGTTTCCTAGCTCTCATTTGTATATTAGTTTAGTTAATGTAATGGCTTCAGCAGCTCATTAGGTGCCGTATTAAATTATGGCGAAGCTCAAAAAGCAGCCAGAGCCAACGGTGACGTCCAGGAGCATCTTTCGTGCTAGTAGAAATGGCAAAAAATCAATATAAAGCTATTCCGTACACTACGGCGTCACATTCGGTTTATCACAACCCAGCAATTCAAATTTGGTGGCTGTAAAACGCCGATGGAGTTAGATAAATTGTATTTTTCATTCTCTATAAATCCTGCAAGTTTCCTAGCTCTCATTTGTATATTAGTTTAGTTAATGTAATGGCTTCAGCAGCTCATTAGGTGCCGTATTAAATTATGGCGAAGCTCAAAAAGCAGCCAGAGCCAACGGTGACGTCCAGGAGCATCTTTCGTGCTAGTAGAAATGGCAAAAAATCAATATAAAGCTATTCCGTACACTACGGCGTCACATTTGGTTTATCACAACCCAGCAATTCAAATTTGGTGGCTGTAAAACGCCGATGGAGTTAGATAAATTGTATTTTTCATTCTCTATAAATCCTGCAAGTTTCCTAGCTCTCATTTGTATATTAGTTTAGTTAATGTAATGGCTTCAGCAGCTCATTAGGTGCTGTATTAAATTATGGCGAAGCTCAAAAAGCAGCCAGAGCCAACGGTGACGTCCAGGAGCATCTTTCGTGCTAGTAGAAATGGCAAAAAATCAATATAAAGCTATTCCGTACACTACGGCGTCACATTCGGTTTATCACAACCCAGCAATTCAAATTTGGTGGCTGTAAAACGCCGATGGAGATAGATAAATTGTATTTTTTATTCTCTATAAATCCTGCAAGTTTCCTAGCTCTCATTTGTATATTAGTTTAGTTAATGTAATGGCTTCAGCAGCTCATTAGGTGCCGTATTAAATTATGGCGAAGCTCAAAAAGCAGCCAGAGCCAACGGTGACGTCCAGGAGCATCTTTCGTGCTAGTAGAAATGGCAAAAAATCAATATAAAGCTATTCCGTACACTACGGCGTCACATTCGGTTTATCACAACCCAGCAATTCAAATTTGGTGGCTGTAAAACGCCGATGGAGTTAGATAAATTGTATTTTTCATTCTCTATAAATCCTGCAAGTTTCCTAGCTCTCATTTGTATATTAGTTTAGTTAATGTAATGGCTTCAGCAGCTCATTAGGTGCCGTATTAAATTACGGCGAAGCTCAAAAAGCAGCCAGAGCCAACGGTGACGTCCAGGAGCATCTTTCGTGCTAGTAGAAATGGCAAAAAATCAATATAAAGCTATTCCGTACACTACGGCGTCACATTCGGTTTATCACAACCCAGCAATTCAAATTTGGTGGCTGTAAAACGCCGATGGAGTTAGATAAATTGTATTTTTCATTCTCTATAAATCCTGCAAGTTTCCTAGCTCTCATTTGTATATTAGTTTAGTTAATGTAATGGCTTCAGCAGCTCATTAGGTGCCGTATTAAATTATGGCGAAGCTCAAAAAGCAGCCAGAGCCAACGGTGACGTCCAGGAGCATCTTTCGTGCTAGTAGAAATGGCAAAAAATCAATATAAAGCTATTCCGTACACTACGGCGTCACATTCGGTTTATCACAACCCAGCAATTCAAATTTGGTGGCTGTAAAACGCCGATGGAGTTAGATAAATTGTATTTTATATTCACTATAAATCCTCCAAGATTCCTAGCTCTCATTTGCATATTAATTTAGTTAAGGTAATGGCTTCAGCAGCTCATTAGGTGCCGTATTAAATTATGGCGAAGCTCAAAAAGCAGCCAGAGCAAACGGTGACGTTTACCAGCATCTTTTGTGCTACTAGAAATGGCAAATAATCAATATAAAGCTATTCCGTACACTACGGCGTCACATTCGGTTTATCACAACCCAGCAATTCAAATTTGGTGGATGTAAAACGCCGATGGAGTTAGATAAATTGTATTTTTCATTCTCTATAAATCCTGCAAGTTTCCTAGCTCTCATTTGTATATTAGTTTAGTTAATGTAATGGCTTCAGCAGCTCATTAGGTGCCGTATTAAATTATGGCGAAGCTCAAAAAGCAGCCAGAGCCAACGGTGACGTCCAGGAGCATCTTTCGTGCTAGTAGAAATGGCAAAAAATCAATATAAAGCTATTCCGTACACTACGGCGTCACATTCGGTTTATCACAACCCAGCAATTCAAATTTGGTGGCTGTAAAACGCCGATGGAGTTAGATAAATTGTATTTTTCATTCACTATAAATCCTGCAAGTTTCCTCGCTCTAATTTGTATATTAATTTAGTTAAAATAATGGCTTCAGCAGCTTATTAAGTGTCGAATTAAATTATTGCAAAGCTCAAAAAGCATCCAGAGCCAACGGTGACGTTCAGCAGCATCTTTTGTGCTAGTAGAAATGACAAATAATCAATATAAAGCTATTCCGTACACAACGGCGTCGCATTCGGCATATCACAACCTAGCAATTCAAATTTGGTGGCTGTAAAACGCCGATGGAGATAGATAAATTGTATTTTTTATTCACTATAAATCCTGCAAGTTTCCTAGCTCTCATTTGTATATTAGTTTAGTTAATGTAATGGCTTCAGCAGCTCATTAGGTGCCGTATTAAATTATGGCGAAGCTGAAAAAGCAGCCAGAGCCAACGGTGACGTCCAGGAGCATCTTTCGTGCTAGTAGAAATGGTAAAAAATCAATATAAAGCTATTCCGTACACAACGGCGTCGCACTCGGCATATCACAACCTAGCAATTCAAATTTGGGTGCCGTAAAACGCAGATGGAGTTAGATAAATTGTATTTTATATTCACTATAAATCCTGCAAGTTTCCTAGCTCTCATTTGTATATTAGTTTAGTTAATGTAATGGCTTCAGCAGCTCATTAGGTGCCGTATTAAATTATGGCGAAGCTGAAAAAGCAGCCAGAGCCAACGGTGACGTCCAGGAGCATCTTTCGTGCTAGTAGAAATGGCAAAAAATCAATATAAAGCTATTCCGTACACTACGGCGTCACATTCGGTTTATCACAACCCAGCAATTCAAATTTGGTGGCTGTAAAACGCCGATGGAGTTAGATAAATTGTATTTTATATTCACTATAAATCCTCCAAGATTCCTAGCTCTCATTTGCATATTAATTTAGTTAAGGTAATGGCTTCAGCAGCTCATTAGGTGCCGTATTAAATTATGGCGAAGCTCAAAAAGCAGCCAGAGCAAACGGTGACGTTTACCAGCATCTTTTGTGCTACTAGAAATGGCAAATAATCAATATAAAGCTATTCCGTACACTACGGCGTCAAATTCGGTTTATCACAACCCAGCAATTCAAATTTGGTGGATGTAAAACGCCGATGGAGTTAGATAAATTGTATTTTTCATTCTCTATAAATCCTGCAAGTTTCCTAGCTCTCATTTGTATATTAGTTTAGTTAATGTAATGGCTTCAGCAGCTCATTAGGTGCCGTATTAAATTATGGCGAAGCTCAAAAAGCAGCCAGAGCCAACGGTGACGTCCAGGAGCATCTTTCGTGCTAGTAGAAATGGCAAAAAATCAATATAAAGCTATTCCGTACACTACGGCGTCACATTCGGTTTATCACAACCCAGCAATTCAAATTTGGTGGCTGTAAAACGCCGATGGAGTTAGATAAATTGTATTTTTCATTCACTATAAATCCTGCAAGTTTCCTCGCTCTAATTTGTATATTAATTTAGTTAAAATAATGGCTTCAGCAGCTTATTAAGTGTCGAATTAAATTATTGCAAAGCTCAAAAAGCATCCAGAGCCAACGGTGACGTTCAGCAGCATCTTTTGTGCTAGTAGAAATGACAAATAATCAATATAAAGCTATTCCGTACACAACGGCGTCGCATTCGGCATATCACAACCTAGCAATTCAAATTTGGTGGCTGTAAAACGCCGATGGAGATAGATAAATTGTATTTTTTATTCACTATAAATCCTGCAAGTTTCCTAGCTCTCATTTGTATATTAGTTTAGTTAATGTAATGGCTTCAGCAGCTCATTAGGTGCCGTATTAAATTATGGCGAAGCTCAGAAAGCAGCCAGAGCCAACGGTGACGTCCAGGAGCATCTTTCGTGCTAGTAGAAATGGCAAAAAATCAATATAAAGCTATTCCGTACACTACGGCGTCACATTCGGTTTATCACAACCCAGCAATTCAAATTTGGTGGCTGTAAAACGCCGATGGAGTTAGATAAATTGTATTTTTCATTCTCTATAAATCCTGCAAGTTTCCTAGCTCTCATTTGTATATTAGTTTAGTTAATGTAATGGCTTCAGCAGCTCATTAGGTGCCGTATTAAATTATGGCGAAGCTCAAAAAGCAGCCAGAGCCAACGGTGACGTCCAGGAGCATCTTTCGTGCTAGTAGAAATGGCAAAAAATCAATATAAAGCTATTCCGTACACTACGGCGTCACATTCGGTTTATCACAACCCAGCAATTCAAATTTGGTGGCTGTAAAACGCCGATGGAGATAGATAAATTGTATTTTTTATTCACTATAAAACCTGCAAGTTTCCTAGCTCTCATTTGTATATTAGTTTAGTTAATGTAATGGCTTCAGCAGCTCATTAGGTGCCGTATTAAATTATGGCGAAGCTCAAAAAGCAGCCAGAGCCAACGGTGACGTCCAGGAGCATCTTTCGTGCTAGTAGAAATGGCAAAAAATCAATATAAAGCTATTCCGTACACTACGGCGTCACATTCGGTTTATCACAACCCAGCAATTCAAATTTGGTGGCTGTAAAACGCCGATGGAGTTAGATAAATTGTATTTTTCATTCTCTATAAATCCTGCAAGTTTCCTAGCTCTCATTTGTATATTAGTTTAGTTAATGTAATGGCTTCAGCAGCTCATTAGGTGCCGTATTAAATTATGGCGAAGCTCAAAAAGCAGCCAGAGCCAACGGTGACGTCCAGGAGCATCTTTCGTGCTAGTAGAAATGGCAAAAAATCAATATAAAGCTATTCCGTACACTACGGCGTCACATTTGGTTTATCACAACCCAGCAATTCAAATTTGGTGGCTGTAAAACGCCGATGGAGTTAGATAAATTGTATTTTTCATTCTCTATAAATCCTGCAAGTTTCCTAGCTCTCATTTGTATATTAGTTTAGTTAATGTAATGGCTTCAGCAGCTCATTAGGTGCCGTATTAAATTATGGCGAAGCTCAAAAAGCAGCCAGAGCCAACGGTGACGTCCAGGAGCATCTTTCGTGCTAGTAGAAATGGCAAAAAATCAATATAAAGCTATTCCGTACACTACGGCGTCACATTCGGTTTATCACAACCCAGCAATTCAAATTTGGTAGCTGTAAAACGCCGATGGAGTTAGATAAATTGTATTTTTCATTCTCTATAAATCCTGCAAGTTTCCTAGCTCTCATTTGTATATTAGTTTAGTTAATGTAATGGCTTCAGCAGCTCATTAGGTGCTGTATTAAATTATGGCGAAGCTCAAAAAGCAGCCAGAGCCAACGGTGACGTCCAGGAGCATCTTTCGTGCTAGTAGAAATGGCAAAAAATCAATATAAAGCTATTCCGTACACTACGGCGTCACATTCGGTTTATCACAACCCAGCAATTCAAATTTGGTGGCTGTAAAACGCCGATGGAGTTAGATAAATTGTATTTTTCATTCTCTATAAATCCTGCAAGTTTCCTAGCTCTCATTTGTATATTAGTTTAGTTAATGTAATGGCTTCAGCAGCTCATTAGGTGCCGTATTAAATTATGGCGAAGCTCAAAAAGCAGCCAGAGCCAACGGTGAGGTCCAGGAGCATCTTTCGTGCTAGTAGAAATGGCAAAAAATCAATATAAAGCTATTCCGTACACTACGGCGTCACATTCGGTTTATCACAACCCAGCAATTCAAATTTGGTGGCTGTAAAACGCCGATGGAGTTAGATAAATTGTATTTTTCATTCTCTATAAATCCTGCAAGTTTCCTAGCTCTCATTTGTATATTAGTTTAGTTAATGTAATGGCTTCAGCAGCTCATTAGGTGCCGTATTAAATTATGGCGAAGCTCAAAAAGCAGCCAGAGCCAACGGTGACGTCCAGGAGCATCTTTCGTGCTAGTAGAAATGGCAAAAAATCAATATAAAGCTATTCCGTACACTACGGCGTCACATTCGGTTTATCACAACCCAGCAATTCAAATTTGGTGGCTGTAAAACGCCGATGGAGATAGATAAATTGTATTTTTCATTCTCTATAAATCCTGCAAGTTTCCTAGCTCTCATTTGTATATTAGTTTAGTTAATGTAATGGCTTCAGCAGCTCATTAGGTGCCGTATTAAATTATGGCGAAGCTCAAAAAGCAGCCAGAGCCAACGGTGACGTCCAGGAGCATCTTTCGTGCTAGTAGAAATGGCAAAAAATCAATATAAAGCTATTCCGTACACTACGGCGTCACATTCGGTTTATCACAACCCAGCAATTCAAATTTGGTGGCTGTAAAACGCCGATGGAGATAGATAAATTGTATTTTTTATTCACTATAAATCCTGCAAGTTTCCTAGCTCTCATTTGTATATTAGTTTAGTTAATGTAATGGCTTCAGCAGCTCATTAGGTGCCGTATTAAATTATGGCGAAGCTCAAAAAGCAGCCAGAGCAAATGGTGACGTTTACCAGCATCTTTTGTGCTACTAGAAATGGCAAATAATCAATATAAAGCTATTCCGTACACTACGGCGTCACATTCGGTTTATCACAACCCAGCAATTCAAATTTGGTGGCTGTAAAACGCCGATGGAGATAGATAAATTGTATTTTTTATTCACTATAAATCCTGCAAGTTTCCTAGCTCTCATTTGTATATTAGTTTAGTTAATGTAATGGCTTCAGCAGCTCAGTAGGTGCCGTATTAAATTATGGCGAAGCTCAAAAAGCAGCCAGAGCCAACGGTGACGTCCAGGAGCATCTTTCGTGCTAGTAGAAATGGCAAAAAATCAATATAAAGCTATTCCGTACACTACGGCGTCGCACTCGGCATATCACAACCTAGCAATTCAAATTTGGGTGCCGTAAAACGCAGATGGAGTTAGATAAATTGTATTTTATATTCACTATAAATCCTGCAAGTTTCCTAGCTCTCATTTGTATATTAGTTTAGTTAATGTAATGGCTTCAGCAGCTCATTAGGTGCCGTATTAAATTATGGCGAAGCTCAAAAAGCAGCCAGAGCAAACGGTGATGTTTACCAGCATCTTTTGTGCTAGTAGAAATGGCAAATAATCAATTTAAAGCTATTCCGTACACTACGGCGTCACATTCGGTTTATCACAACCAAGAAATTCAAATTTGTGTGCCGTAAAACGCAG
>CALNHX010009741.1:0-46778 GCA_940337035.1 Agriotes lineatus
CTAACGTAGGTAAGTATCGACTACTCCCAAGATACTACGCCCAGATGACGTAGCTGATCTTAGGCCTTAACTATAAATTACTAGTAAATGAAACTTGAAACTTGAGGTGAATATCTGTATATGGTGCATTGACATAAAATGTATAACAGGTTCTGGTAGAAAAAGATTTTATGTATAAATACACGTTACATGAACCAACGTTACAATTCGATTGCATCTGCCAGAATTTATGTAACTCTATGGACCATCTGTTCGAATTAGGGTTTAAAGGGATTAAATTTGTAAAACAGCATTGCTGTTTTCTGTGTATTTATCACGCCACTGTTATCGGTGTAACATAAAACATGTACAAAAAATGTTTACTGTCTGAATTTAATTTTAGGGAGAACGTGAAGGTAAACGAGGTTGTAATGCGTAAAAGATGCTTCAGAAACGACATTATATTTCTCGGAGCCGAAAATTACTATCAACGCTTGCTGCTACTCAAGAGATTTAAAAGGAAATAAATTGCTGAAATAGCTTACTTTAGCGTATATCGTACAAGGCAATGTAGTGTATTCTAAATTTTTGTTTTGGAATTATGTAAAATTGCACATAATGCTTATGGACATACTATTTTTCCTAACCACTTAAATTCTTATCTGTTGCTTTAGTAAACAGCATGAGTTGGAGAACTCATTTTGAGCCCGTGAACATGAAACGCTTAGTGACCATGACTAGCAAATCCTTCAGATTCGCGTATTCTTTTCTCTTATTATGAAACAACTTAATTTTTCTTAAAATATTCAAGTAACTTGTACTTGTTTACTTCATCTAGTTTTTATATATAGAAACACGTATTTTATACTACTTGCGTCATTTCTAAATAATAGCTTGAATTTGCGTTCCCCTTTGATGATATTTCCAAAAGTTCAAAATTCTTTTCGATGGCATTGAACCAGCACGATTTTTATTGCCTTGTTACTTTAAAAGCATTGAATAGAACACTTCACGCAACGCTTTTTATATTGATTTTCTAGTACAGCGACTTTGAGAATGGTGTAGTGTAAGCAACCCATTTACCAAGGTTGGCAACCATGTTTTAAAAACTAAATCTCAGTAATAGCGAGGTTACACTTATTTTCACAGACAAAATCCATTTTATGCACACAACAATCCAAACAACTTAAACTCAAAAACAGTAGATAAAATTATTGCAATACACGTAATTGACACACGTATAATCCAAAATAATTCTAAACGGCGAAAGCCAACGCCCAAAATTGTAAAATTGGTGCTTGCATGCAGCATCACAATATTAAATGCACTAAATCGGCATTCGGCTGTCTAAAATGGTTGAGTTGAGGCTCTCACAAATAACAGCTGTTTTATGCATCAAGGAAGCAAACTATGATTTTAATCCAGGGACTGGAGGTAATTCCTGGTACGCCGAAAAGAGGTGAGAGTATTTTCAATCAAAGTATTACCGGAATTTATCCCAGAAATTCATAGAAAATTTTTCTCCCAACTGTAAATCTAAATTTGATGATTGTCAATTCAAGGTAAATAAATAATAAAGGTTAATAAGAGCCTAACCTTTATAGTCCAACACAACAAACTAATTGCTTAGTGCCAGTGGAAAGGGAACCAGTTGTTGGCAGGGAACAAGTTTCAGCCCATTATAGCTTAAAGGTACGAGGAGAAATTCCTATAATTTGTGTTCAGAGCCATCACATGTACCTTCCAGAAAAAACTTCCCCTCGGCTATAGGAAGTGTGCTCAGCTGCAAGCTACGAGCTTGCGTCGCAACTTCAATAATGGTTATCTTACTTCAGTAATTCACGTAACTGCATTGCGCTTCACAAATAAGTTATATTGCAGTACATTTGAGAACTACATTAAGATAAACATAAAAAAGATAAAATAGTGTAAGCCCCTTATCGATATTTTAGCCCAGTGTTGGCATGGAGCGGATATTGCCATATACTTTTTGGAACGCTCGCTTCTTAAGACACATTCAGTCCTTACAATATGTTGCTTTTGATGTAACCACATCCGTTATATATTATCATATTATTTTATATATTATCGTACCATACGTGCAAAGTAAATTAGAGCTAATTATGGAGAAGACTAGATAAGTTTAACAAAAACCTTACCGACACCGAGATTTGAATTTGCTACCTCAATCTTGATAGTCCACGAGTGTGCCACTACTCTACCCTAAAGGTGTCGTTATCCGACCGCTTAATGTATAATACGTACTATAAATAATAAAGCCCAAACACTATTCAGTTTTTGCATTAACTTAATATTCCACACACATTGACGCAAATATAATTCTGATGGGTGACGTCATTCCAGAGTTAACGTATTTTCATTCATCCGACTTATATTTAACACCAAATAGGTTATTGCCGTAACAAAACTGCGGCAAAAATTGTAAAAATCCACGTGGCCGAAATCACTATATCGAGAAGTTGTGCAAAAAAACACTTACCGCCATACCGATAACAGCCATACGCTGGGATCGCGACAATGTAAGAACTTTGTCTACTCACGACGTCACATCGTGTCATAAAAAAGTAGTAGTTGTTTACCCTTGGTACAGTTCCACATAAAAGACAAATGATAGCCTGATAACAAGAGCGCGTCAATTTATTTAAGACTTTCTGCATTTCGACCGCCTAACTTAAACCCGTAAAAGCAGTCAATACTTAACTATTTTACATACATTGCTTAACTTAATATAACATATTCAAAATTGGAGGTGTTTCGCAACATGCATTATCTAACTAGTAACACAGGTTCAACTTATCTTGATGGATTAATGAACTGGAATAGATACAAAAACCAAGGTAAGTTATTTGCGCTAACCGAAAAATTTCCTTTGAGGCTGAATTAAACGAAACAAAAATGGACAGCTAATGGTCGAAGCGTCGGTGAAAAAAAATATTTCAGGCCTGCGTTGAATTGAACGTCGCCCTACACAATGGTTGCAAAGTGATTCGTGGCGGTACGTAAAAATCCATCAAAATATCCGACCGGGTGTCATCACCACGACGAAACGGGAAACTAAATTTTTAATTGGTAGGCTGTACAGTGGGAATTATCAAATCCGACGATTAATCCCAGGTTCGGTTTTTTCAAATTGTTACAACTCTCAAATTTAATCGGATTTGATAATATCATTCATTAGACAAAAAACTTTAAAAATTCATAAATTTAGAAACATTAGAAAAAACATAACAAAATTATCAACATCAATCAAATTTGAGAGTTGTAACAATTTGCAGGAAACCGAAACTTGGATTAAAAATTTTACGAATATAAAACTACCAGAATATGTGGAAGATGTTTTAAAACTTGGACCAAACTTTAATTTATATAACCCTAATAATAAAATTCCAAATGAGAAATTTATTATAAACATTGAAAATGCTATCAGTAATTTGAACTCAGATAACTAAAATAACATAAGGACTTCTTTTTGCAAAATTTTAACTAAGTAAAAAAAATTGAATTGAAATGATAACATTAAAAATAAAGACATAATAATTACCAGGGAGATAAAACAGCCTACAGTCATTATCAACAAAACTGATTACAATAATAAAATGCTAAACCTTTTAGAAGAACAGAAACGGTTACAGGAAAAAACGACGTTAACGTCAACGCTCCAGGTCATATAAAAAAGCTAGACGATTAGCGAGGACGATATCACTCAAAATCGGGAAAGTAACTCACATAGCACCGCTGCCATGCCCGTAACAAGAAGTGCCGACTAGACTCAGTAAAACAAAGAGTGGTTCAACACGAGATAACACAAGGGCAACGGCCTAAAGAATGGTAAACAGGTCTAAATAGATTGAACGCCACCCAATTCCATCAAGATGAACGAGAATGCAAAGGTAAGCCTACTGAGAAACCGCGAAGCAACTTCACACTTGGCAAAAATCCAAAAGTTAAATGGAGTAGGGTATGTGTGCAGCCTTGTGAGTCCCCGGAACCAAATAACTGTAGCGCCCTGACCTACCTTTGACGCTCACAACTTTGGCCAGGCTCCGCTTTATATCGATCTTACACTGCAGACTGCTTAATCTGGAAATCGGCATGCAACACACACAAAGAAAGTACAACGGTTTAACAAATCGGTCTATTGGTCTGACACAACGAAAATATAGTTTGGTACAGTTAATACACGATGTGTGTTGACTGGCATTGGTTGGTCCAATTATTGGCATAAATGAGGGCGTAATAATTACTGCCTTACAAATAAGATTATGACGTTACTGAGTGTGGGAGAAATAATTACTGCCGTACAATCTATCATGCTTGGCCTTAATGAATGCGCGCATAGTGAGATAGCGCCTAATACTTGGTATACACCATATATATAATACACATATATTGCTAGTAGGGCATCGGAACGCTAGAAAACATTACGGCGCCGACATAGTCTCACTTAGAGTATAACGTGTCTCGTGCGCATGCGTGGGAATTCGAACTCCGCCTTTAGAAGCGAATTTTAAACTTGACCACTTCCCCATTGGGCGGACGACGCCGCCGCCCTTGCGCACCGCTCACCGTTATACATTGAAGAGTTGGTTGTCTGTCTCACTTCCTTGGTAAGTTTCCCACTCATAGCCGCTAGCAATATAGTAAGTATTAGATACATGGTATACACACAACCGTATAGCTTTACCTGTCTAGGTGCGGCAGGAATGGCTCCGGCTCGGGCACAGCGGGTCACAAGGCTCCAGCGGTTGTAAGCGGTTAGATGACGCATCCCCAAAGATTCCTTGGCAGAACACACATGCGGCACAAAGGGGAGACAAAAGCTCGCATAAAACAGGCGACCAGAAATACGCTCTCGCTGTTTGGATCCCACACAGTAGTGGTAATTTGCCTGCATGGTACTTGAGAGAGTTTAGCCAACAACACGGGCCACCAGCAACACACCTAACACTTCGAAAATACCTCGTTAACAGCAACAAAAAAACAATTTCGCAGGCGTCCATTGTCACCTCTCCGAAGGGGACGAGGCTGGCGCGCTCGCCGCCCCCCTAGCTCCCAACTGACTGAAAACTGAATTACGCCACCCCGCCAACAAAAGAATTGGAAGGGCGGCTCCTGCAGACAGATTGCGACCGAGCGAACAACATTCATATCCTCTCTTTCGCTCTCACAGACTAGCGTTTTAACTCTAGAAAACACGTTGAAATGCAAGCCCGCGACGACGCGAGCGGTAACAGCACACGTGTTTGCGAGATGGCCCAAGGCCAGAACGCCGCCGTGTGACAGCCTGAAGCCAAAACCTGCATAAATCTAGATATACACTCAAATTTAGTCGGAAAAAATATGACAATTCTATATACATACTGTGTCGCAATTTAGAAAAATGGGCAAATGACTCGTACATTCGTATAACTAAAAAGTGTCCTGACAAAACTTATAGTAAAATTGATAAGAATCCAACTGACAAATTTAGAATTTCAATAACAAGGTTTTAACAAAATGGAAAGACAATAATTACATAGACAATAAAACTTAAAAATACTAATAACACATAATGGACTTTTACCTATAATTTATGGTTTACCCAATTACATAAAAAAGATTACCCTTTACGATCTATTGTTGCTTCATATATGAGCCCGTTATCATATTTCTCAAATTTTTAATCTAATGTACTAATTAATACTACTCAAAAAAATCAATACAGTGTAAAAGATTCGTGGACCTTTAAGAATTTTGTTGATAACATTTCAGTTCCAAAAAATTATGTTTTATTCTTCTTGTATGTCATATCTCTTTATACAAATATACCTATAACTTTAGCAATCGATACAATAGATCAATATTGGAATCAAATAGAAAAATTTACAGAAATCCCCAGAAATGATTTTCTTGATACAGTACAACATATCTTACAATCTACATATTTTTCTGTTAATAATTTAGCTTACAAATAAAAATTTGGTGTAGCTATGGGACAACCTCTATCAATTACTATTGCTGATTTAGTCTTACAAAAGATTGAACCTAAAATTTTAAATAATTTAGATAATATTTGTTTTATAGGCGTTATGTCGATGATATGATTATATCTACCAATAAAAATAACATAAACAATATTTTCAAAACTTTTAACAATTACCATCCTAGATTAAAATTTACAATAGAAAAAGAAAATGTAAATAAAGCTATACATTTCCTTGCTCTAACCTTAATAAGGACAGAAAATGTTAAAATCGAAACCAATTGGTTCAGAAAAGAAATTAAAACTGATAGATACTTAAATTACAATTCACAAACTTCTTTAAAATATAAAATCAGGGTAATTAATAGTTTAACTGATCGTGTAGTATTACTTCAATCTAACAAATATAATAAAAACATTAATAAAATTAAAACATTTTAGTAAAAATAATTACCCTACTGACTTCATACACTCAGATATTAAAAAAAGTGTAAGTAAAATTAAATAATTATAAAAACAACACTAATAATATTCCATCTGTTGATTTATACACTAATTTTTTAACTTAAACGATAAAACTAATACTAATTATAATTATGAATCAATAATTGTATACCAAACCGATTGTAACAATTGTGATGTCAATTACATTCGTCAAACTAAACAAAACCTAATACCTCAACACAAATCGTCTATAAAAACAAATTTTTGAACCCCGAACAAATCTAACGCTGCCCTATCTGACCATGCATTTCAAAATTACCACAACTTTAATTTTAACTCATCTACAATCAACTTAGAAAAACGCCTAGTTTATAAAATGATTGAAGCAAAAAAATCAATTATTAATTACAAAACTGATATTGAAAAATTGCATTTTGTTTACCATATCCTCTAAAATCTTTAATACGACTTTTACAATCATATATACATTTTACTATTAATAAACCAATTAAAATTAATAATTATTAATATTCACCTTGAGCTTTGGTTCTTGAAATATCTTCCAACTATTAAATATTTTAACTAACGGGAATTTTTTCAATTGGCAGCCCTTAGATGTGATAAAAATCAAGCTGTTTTAACACATTAATTTCTAAAGTTATTAATTATTCTTTGATCATCCACATGTTTTATTTAAAAACAATGTGCGGGAGTGTTAATTCCTTCCCAATTAACCTCTACCCCAATGAATTTTCAGTTTACATATGTTTTATTTATTCTAACCTATTCCCTCATTTCTAGATCTAATCATATTAATTGGAATTTTTAATATATATATAATGAATTATGTCTGAAAAAGTTAGTTTTAACACTAACGAAACGTAACACGTTGCTGATTATATAATTAAGTACTTGAAGACTGAAGAAAGTTGGCTGTTTTATTGTATTTCCGACCCCATCTTAAACTCTTTGGGGATGTTAACGTCGCCCAGACCCTTTCGTCGGCAGCAAGCTGGGCTCCTTAAGTTACCGCGTTCTTGTAATAGTTTTAGAGAGCCTAGATTACAGTGAAAGAAGTGATTTGTTGGAGTGTCGACATTTTGCGTAACGTTGCTGTCCATTTAGAATTTACCGTTTGAACTGTTGTAGCTGTCAGTACGCTGAATTGAACATTTACCGTAAGTTTTAATGATTATGCTTAGCCTAACGTTGTGTCGATTAAGGTAGTTGCCGCATTTGAGCCACATTTGGTTGTTTAGTCAAGTTTTATTTTTTATGAGTCATTTCCTTGAATACGTCAAGTTGTTACTGTTTGCGAGTCACTTAAATTACTTGTTATCAAGTTTAGACTTCACGTAATTTAACCCCTTACTAACCCGTTTCGTTGCATTTAATTACTAAGCGAATTTTTAATTACATGGTATAGTTTACTTTTCTATTAGCTATGTTTTCTCTTTGATGTTTACGATATTTGCTGCGAAATTGTGTGTGTTCTTTTGTAAAAGGGGGTTTAGAAAACTACAAAGTTTTCCCGCAAGGTAAGTTCAACGCTGTTGTTCGTGGTTCCGTCGACCAAGCACTGCCAAGGTTGAAATTAGAAGGGCTGACCTGTGTATTTCCCCTATTAGGAAAGTATTAGAGCCTTGGCATCAATCATCTGATTTTCTTTTAATAGACCGTTGCCCTAATTAGCCTCGTAGTAGACCCCCATCTCCCTGAGTGAAACCGGCACCCCATTTTTATTACGGTTTGGGGTAGCGGGCCAGTGTAATTATTTTCCGATGTCAGTCATTTTATGCGCTAGTCAATTAACTAGTTAATGTGTTACAGTATCAAACTGTTTTAACGACACTAATGAGTGAGGGAGTGCCCAATGCTTAATCAAATCCGGAAGACGTCAAGACTTACCCTGGAAATTTCACCAAACAGGCTAAAAGGCCACGGCTTGATACGCTCATAGAGATGGGCGTAGTCCTAGAAACGGCACACCACAGGGCAAAGGTAACTGTATACATATAGGGTGTTGCAAAAGAAATGGGCCTTACGAGATTCAATCGGGAAACCCCCGCTTAACCGAACCTCAAAGGCCAAATAAGGTGTGATACAAGTGCTCGGCTTCACAACTCTCGACGCTGCGGCGGCAAGCATCGCCAACTTACCTGTAACGCTTAAACACTTAGGATTAACCGTACATTTATCTTTACACAGTAACTTGAAAGTATGCAAGCACAGACTCTTCGGAAATCATAAAACCTCGTTCAGTATACCGTTATATTGCTCTCACACATGTATATTGGTTATACACAAAAGTAAACACAGTAATACATGGACTAACTATATAGCCCAGCTGCGAGACGCTTAAACTCTAACTAGAATTAAATAATTAAACAAACAAATGAAATTGGTTCACCGCGGCCTCAGCGACGCTGATAATGTTTCTACAAATAACGCACCAATTATGAGCGAACAACTGAATAAACTTAGTTTTACAAGGGCCTTGGCAGGCAGTTATGAATCAGCAAATAATTTTAAAAATCAGGCCTGAACAATTGAATAAACTTGATTAGCAAAACGATTTCGCCCGAGCGGCACTGCGACAGTAATTAAATACATAAATTAGGCCTGAACAGTTGAACTAGGTTAATACTAAACACACACGCTACCTGAATGCATCAGCCGAGCGATCGTGTCACGACGGCCGGCGAGCCCACCACTGCAACGAACGTACTGTGTGCGGCGGCGTAGGAGTCGAGCGGCTCCTGAGAGTAATACAACAATCTAGCAAGGTCTGAATTAAGTCCCACTTGTTAAAATCAGAACGGACGAGACGGAAGGCTTGTACAGCTCTGCAATTTGGATCCCCAGCTACGGGAAGTAGGCCTCTTTACGGCCCAACCAAATTTTGCAAAACTGGCGGTCATACGAACAACACAAGCTACCACAAGCTCACTCCACAAAAACACACACCACTTATCGCTTTAGCGGTCCGTCGAGAAGTTCCGCAGCCAAAAAGCGGAACAAAGCGGTGTCAGTACAAACACAAGAGGCCGTGCCAGAGGTCACGGCGGCTACCAAGTGCCAACGCTGGAAGAAGCGCCAACAACTCCAGCCGGAAATCAACTCAAAGGTGAATCCAAGCCAAGTTTTCACGCTAGACGTGCTGTCTGCGACGTGCAGCTGTAGCCAATGAAATCGTAGTTTGCCCCGCGTAACGACGGCGAAGCAACCCGCTTACGAGAGAGAGAGACTGAAGTTCAAATTATTGAAGGAAGATATCTCGCTCACTCCCATGGACTATGTTTTGAAATTGATGTAAACGGGACGAAACAAAATACAGCTGCAACTACGACGGCATAGAGAACTGGCCAACTTTGTACCGAAACTGCTTCAAATGGTCACGTAACTATTGCAATTAAAAATGGCCTGACAAATGTTGTGTCGTAAAGGCGCGTTTACAATACATTAGGTGACTATATTTTCCAGTGACCAAAGAAGGTGCGGCCCCTAAGCACGATGAGTGCCTGAGAATGGTCGAAGGTGTAAGATCTTCTATTAGTAATAAAAAAGGTTTACCCTTGAGCATATGCCCACACAGAAGAAATTGTGTAACTCAGTCCTCTGACTAGTCTTCTTACATATTAGTACATGTATATATTTAACTTGCATTTTCTCGGTTTGATGCCAGGTAGACATGTAATCCGCATGCAAAATATCGTCTTCCTCCAATAAATAGTTTTTGAGTTATACCGGCAACAAGCAGACAGACAGGCAGACAGAATTGAGAACACCTGTTTGTCGTCATCCAGGGACCATGAAACGTGAAGATCTGAAGATATCTCGGAAAGTGATTTTTTGCGATTACAATACTTCCTCTTTTAGACGAGGGAAGAAAAAACCGATGTTGGAACTATTGTAGTATTTTATGCTGCCCATCTGTCTTCTCTGGTAACATATGTTGGGTCAGAGAACACCTACGGCTGTTGTAGGTATTTGAATTTTTTGTTTTATCTCTAACATAATTCTTATAGGTCGATGTCAAAATATACGTGAACACCCATACATAAATTTAACAATATAGCTTTTTTCTTGGTTTATATTACTAAATTAGAGACTATAATATTGAGCCGATATTTAATCAGGACCAACTTATATAAAATAGCATTATATTTTATTGCAAAAAATTATTTGAATGAAATTTAACATTCAAATTTATACTTAGCTTCATCAATACCATTACAGGTTTCTATGTAACTGCTTGTTCTAATTAAAAGCAATTCCTTTTATATAGAATTTGCAGCATAGATTTGATGCAAAGATCTCGGGGCTCTAACTAATTACTGCCGTTAAAGCGAATTATTAAAAGGTCAGCTTCAATCCTTAATAAGTAAAGAATGCAATTTCGTCTGGCGTTCGAAAAGGGATCACCGAATAGCTTCATCGAACTAAGGCAATTATGTCTTGATCCCTAATAAATATCTAATTCGCGAGCGCGCTCGTTCCTCGTGCCCCCATTTTCCTAAAAGAAGCAGGTATCAAGAAATTCGAAACATTAGGCTGGCATTACGGAAAAATATAAAACGCCTATTTAGCTTTTATTGCATTCCATACCTTCATGTCGTAAACCGAACACGTTGTTGGCTCCCTCACAACTTGTGGAAGACCGGCAAAGCGTAAAGTCTGCAACAAGAAAACTTAGAAAATCCATTACAGAAAGGAGAACACGGATGAGCACTTCAATAGACTTCTAGTTTTCAAGGCGCTCTTTGCATATCCATGACGGTGTAAACCCGAGCTATTTGTCGGCTACGCCACTTTTTCCATTATGAAAAAAGTTTGCTGAAGAATTTGAAACCACGGGATGCATTTTAATGAGCTACACGTATGCGAATTTAATTTTTGCAGAAGCGCTAATGCATCCTGCTGAAATCCCCAGGTAAGTGTTAACCGCGTTGCGGGTTATTTGGCACTCGGGAAATCTAGGAATAAAATATATAGCACTCCTAACAGCGAACTACATTTGTTCTACTTGACCGTTTGCCATAAATTACTTCCGGAAGTATTTTTCTCCGTCTTTGGAATTCGCTTTTGTAACAAACAACCGATTTAGAACGATTTAAAATTGGTACAATAATAAGAAAAGCTTTCAAGGTAATAGAAAACACAACAGGTAATCGAATCTACGTTTCAAACTAGCTATTGTACCATAAAAGGTAATAGAAATGGTCATTAATAGTATATTATGATACTAGTGTATAAGTACGCCTTTAAATCACGTGCGACGAGTTTAAGAGCACGACGCCCTAGCAGAGTGCTTTTACCGTCGCTAGTGCTTTAGTGGCACTTATACACGTGTATGATACGCTATTTTTTCACCGACCGTTACAAAAATATAAATAACTAGTTCGGTGACACTTGTTCCTTCGTATTGTGTTAGATATTCTAGGTTATGTTGACAATCAAACTTACGGCAAAGCGTGTTTTCATTTAGTATTAAAAAACGCCTCCAACGGCAACGTGCGAACAAGACGTATTCCGGGCGCTACTATTAAGAGTGCTACAAACGTCGCTTTTGACACTAGAAACAGTGCAAAAAGTTGCCATTTTGACACGATAGTAGAAAAATTATTTTTTCGCCGATCGTCAATATATGCATGGTCGATAAAGTAGCACATTTAATGATTAGGCAGTAAATACAGTGACACAATGACTAGGCAGCAAATGAATTAATAACCTAAGTTATTATGACACAAGAAATGAGGAAAAGAGCAATATTATTTATATAAGCGACTTCAGTACAATCGAATTTCATTTAAGTACAGGAAAAATTATCTTAAAAATTGATCGGCAAAAAGAATTATATGTTTGATGCGGCACTAAAGCAGATTTAAAGCCTTAGCTGCCAGCCGCGGCTTTATCATATGTTTTATTGCCTTATTAAACAAATAGCTATTAATCTACCATTTTATCAGAAGCAAGTGGAAAGCACAGTTACTGTTCTTTCACTTCTCCAAGTGGAAAGAAATACCTACATGTAGTGCATAAAAATATAAAATGTAGTTTTATAAATTAATAATAATGATTTCCAAAAGTAGAAATACATTTATTAAGGTAAAAATAGCAATTCATTTATCAAAGGAAGCCCGTCGGTAGAAACTCGTTTTTCAACTTCTGTATGAACAGTTCTTGTAGCAACCATTACATCACACACTAAAGCTTTCAAAACCTCAAAAGATTTGTGTGAGGTCAAATCAAGTAAATTTAGTGGCCACTGTATTGGTCGATAAATCCAACTACTCGCGAAAGATATTCTCGATTTAGAATATTCTTTCCAAGATTTCAATCTAGTTAGATGTACATACAGATTACGGCAGGCCACTAAGACCATAGCAAAAGCAAGCGGACTTTACATGTTGCCATAATTGTATTTAAAAAATTTCAAATCGAATATATACCTTGTATTTATAATTATCGTACATTGATTGTTCGTTTGTTAAACACCACGACAACCACATATATATTCTCCTTGCTTTTGCAATGGTTCTAGTAACCTGCCACATTCTGTATACAGGTGCTCATTAAGATTAAACCAATCGAATTGCTAAACGAAAGCGTTTTAAAGAAAGTGCAAACAAACACTTGTAAAGCCTTAGTTTATGGGCGAACATAAAAGTTATAGGTTGAAGAATTTTCTAATAATTGTCAAGCCATTTTCTATTTTTCCTTAATTCGGATAATTAAATAACAATTTAGAACAGTTTTGGTACATACTTGGCGAGTCTGCCTGTATATCGGGTCCGCGTCAGTAATATTTCATCTTAATAACACTTTAGCTTTTCGCATTGAATAACAATTCAGGCACGAACATGTCTTTTGGGCTCCATCTTAAGGTTTAGCGCATCGCGCCAATCTCTACATTGCTGTTTCATACAGCTGCGCGTTCTTTAATTGTGAGAACGTCTATTTTGAAGTCATTTGAAATTTATTCAATGCGAGCAAGTAAAAAGGCATCTGTCGATTTCTTTTGAAGCGAGGCTTTGGCTTCCCGTTGGTCACTCCGTCCGCGTGCGACGGCAGCTAGGCTCGTGATCACGTTTGGTTGCTTTGAGCGGCAGACGGAGAGTGCTTTGCAAGTTACGTGGTTACTGGTGTGTTTGTTGGTGGTGTCGGCTCGTGGGCATGATTTGGGTCATTCATTAGTATGGGGACTCGTTACGCCTAATATTGTCCGTCAGTAGTTAGGCGGGATTCATCGCCGAGTGATCCAATTAACTGCCTAGCCCATTTCTATGTTTTGCCAAGGGGGAATGAACATTCCACCCACGCTTGATGCAAGGGAAAACATTCCGGACGTCACTTCATTTCGCTTACGCTACGTACCGAAAACGCAGCGACAGATGACGCCTACACGTAGCGGACTGCTCCCGTCTTGAGGGCGATCTAGTATCCAGGTAACATTGTGTTATTAACTGTTTCGCCAGCATGTGCCTAAATTCTGCGGTGAAAAAGCAAAAAAAGTTAAGCCAAAAATGATCATTTTACAGGAACATCAAAAAACTATTTTTCTGGAGATTTGAGAACATTTAATTCTTTTCGCTGGTAATCAAAAAAATCAAGTCGATTTATTGACTACAGCTTGCTTTGCTATTGATTCTAAAACTATTTCTACCAGAAAATAAATAAATACGGAACTCATACCTTATCGCATTTCCATTTATTCATTTTTTGAAATAGCCAAAGGGTATAAGTTGACATACAGCTTTTTGCAATTTTCCGGAATATTTATTTTCTGATAAATAATTACTATGGCAAAACAGCATATGTAGACATAAACTAAATAAGAATATGTGGTTTCGAGTTCGAATAATGTGATATTATGTGCATACTTACCGGTTAAGTTCTTGTTACAGCACTTACACAAAATTTTGTACGCACGAGAGCGTGTGTCCATTTTGGCACTTATTCGTTAAACTACACTATAACAACTAATAAAAACACTGAAAAACTAGACCAATAAAACACGCTATTGCACCTGCACGGAAATGCACTCGTAGTACAAGTGCACACAAATTATTTGTTTCCAACAAAACGGACAGTTATGAAATGCCAAAAAGATATAAGTTAAAATATGCTGTTCTGGCGTTGCAGATAACTTTACGAAAACCTTTGAGTCGGGGTATTAGTACACATGTATCTATTTGCCATTGACTACATTTGTTTTTTATTAACTTTTAGTGAATTTTCAGGGAATAAGTCTGCATATCCCATTTAGAAAACTTGCTGTAACAATTCGGTTATGGTATGTAGACTTCTATCCTCTTGTATGTTAGGTCATTTTGGTATTTTAAATAGCCACCTAGGCTTTAGGGCAGCGTGCTCGTATGCTAAACCCTTTTAGTTCTTTATTTGGCTCTATCGCCTAATTCCAGAATCATGATTTCGCACATATTTGGCCCCAAGCGCAGCATTTCCCGTCGGTTGGAGCTCCCCTCTGATGGCGCCGTGGCAGCCGAGCGTATCGCCCGCAAGAATTCCGAATCTTCTAGAAGGCACGCCGCTGAGGCGTGATACCATTGGTGCCGGCATTAAGTTGTTTCATTTTATCGCCCCGCAATTGGCTGCCGAGGTTTAGTCACGTGGGGACGCGACCAAGGTGACCTTTGCCAGCGCTTCCCTCTGGGCAGTCAACGGCAGTCCGTTGCAGAGAACGCTTGTGTGGTGGTTGTGTGTGAGAGTTTCGAATTGTCTTCGGCGTAGCGTGGGTGTTTTTGAGCCCAGTTCCTGCTTCCGTAAGTAAGGGGTCGTGCCCCCTTCATCTCGACCTACGAGGATCTGTCCCGCAGAACGAAATTTTTCGTCGTCCCGTTGTACGCGTCCTGACGCGCTTCACGTCGCCATTAAGGCGGATGTGCACTCATCCCTATAGCCGTCGAACATCGAAGGTACCTGCCACCTACGACTGCAGCCTGTCGCAACTCGACTGTACCAAGCTCCCTAACCGCCTACATTATTAAGGTATGTGTCTTTGAACTGATTACCGCTGTGAACGCGAGCGAGCCGTCACATCTCTGGTGCCTACAGGCACTGTCGTCATATTTGTCCATGTCGCGAGTGCTAATTTGATCTTTGCTGTTCGCTGCATAAGGCGTCGCGCCAGTATATTTGTGCATTCATTCAGACTTGCAGACTGTCCATGTCGCGAGTGCTAATTTGATCTTTGCTGTTCGCTGCATAAGGCGTCGCGCCAGTATATTTGTGCATTCATTCAGACTTGCAGACTGTCCATGTCGCGAGTGCTAATTTGATCTTTGCTGTCCGCTGCATAAGGCGTCGCACCAGCATATTTGTACTCATTACTGCTCATTACTGCTCATTATTGTTCATTACTGTTCATTACTGTTCAACATCTGTCGCTAAGTTTAGAGCGCGCGCGCCAGCTGGTGCCCCTAGTTTTAATCTAGTTTAGATATAGGGCGACGCACTCTGCTGCCCCATTGTAACCCGTTAGTCAATACAAGATTTGTTAGCTAAGGGAACTATTGTTTTGTTTCGACTTGTGTATGTTCTGTTACAGATAAACGCCCCCTTCATTGTACTGATTATTGTGCGACGGAACGAGGGAGCTTTGAGCGTACAGGTGGGTGAGACAGCTGCGTAGTCGCGGTCGGATTGACACCTAATTACAATCCTTGCATAAGGCAATCCCGAAATTGTTATTCGACCTTGCATTTCTTGAGTAATCCTATCGGCGGAGTATTTTGCGTGCTTCGCTCCCGTCTAACCGTCCAGGCCCGGTTAGCCGGGTTAAGACAGGCTTGGTGGCGCCCTCATGATTTCGACATACCCTATATATATATTATGCCACAACACGCTTGCCCAGAACGTATCGTGTGACTCACGCCCGACTCCCTGAGCGTTCCAGCCGTGGCCTATTAGCCTATTTCGAACCGATATTAGGGCAAGTGTGCCAGTTTTTCAGGACTGATTCCGTGGTGCGATGCTCACCTTGGGTGGGTGTCGTAAAGTTCTTTTAATACCGTAACATGTATTTAGATGTCCGATATTGCTCTGGACAACGGGTATCAATAAAATAAAAAATAAAATAGGTCGACTTATACCCTTATGCCTTTTTGCCACAGAATTAACAATAGTGTTGTACACTGTTTCGCTGCGAGATAGTCTTGCTTTTGCAATTAAACTCACATAAAGTAACAATAGTGTTGTAAACTGTTTCGCTGCGAGCCAGTCTTGTTTTTGCAATTAAACTCACCTAAATTAACAATAGTGCCGTACACTGTTTCGCTGCGAGCCAGTCTTGTTTTTGCAATTAAACTCACATACTCGTGCCCGGGGTCTCAAATGATGTCTGGTACACCCACGTGTAAATCTCACGCGTGTGTAATATGCTTGTTTAGTAGTAAGCCATGATTTCGCTAGAACTGAATTTGTCTCGTACGCCTCAGCTATGCATCGTAGCTTTTAGGTAAAGCGCTTCCCAGCTGGGCGTTTCTCGTAAGTAGTTATCACAAATTGTTATACGTGCCGACCACGTCGGTATAATGTAAGTTGATTGTTTGGTCAAGTGAAGTGACCCAATAGATGTATCAACTATAATTTTTTCCTTGTGTCTTGTGCATGTTTGTTTACAGGGTGACTGAGTCACTATGTCATGATCGATGTAAGGTGAGGGTCGGACGTGGTGGATGAGCGCTGCAGGTAGGTGGTTGCGTTTGTCACTGCGGCTTGGCATCCAGAAGTAGCTTTTGAGTATCTCTCGCCTTGTTTGACCTTCAAGGTCCGGTTGAACGTGAGTCTCCTGGATTTGGATGTTGTGGCCCCCTTTTATTTGGTAACACTCTATACCGTGTGTCCACCGGAGTACGCACCATAGAGATAAGATAATGCTAATAGAATATAAATATCAACCAGTGTTGTGTCCACCGTCCCTTTTCTTATACCATTTACAACAATATCAAATTTCATTGTCCACAGGAGTACGCACCATTGAGATAAGATAATGCTAATAGAGTATAAATATCAACCAGTGCTGTGTGCACCGTCCCTTTTCTTGTACCATTTATAACAATATCAAATCTCATTAAATCACATATATAAACTGTCACAAGTGACCTTTGTTTCATATAGGGGCGAGTCAGAAGCCAGAAAACAACGATTTAGCGTGCCGGCGATCACAGCATTAGCCGATCTTTCTATTCTATTAGGTTATCCCTATGGTGCGTCCTCCTGTGGACACACGGTATATACCTCAACACGCTTGCCCTGTGGTGACTCGTTTTAGGACCTCGCCTCCTCCCTGAGCGTATTTGAGCAGAGGCGTTTAGCCTGTTTCTTACGATTTCCAGGGTAAGCGTGCACATTTCCCGGACTTGTCTAGTTATTTGGTACTCACACAGTCGCGAGTGTCGATAAGTCAGTTTGATACTGTAACATACGCATTGAAGACCTTTTTGTTCTAAACTTGTAGAGTAGCTTAAAATAAAGCAGATGCAGTAATTTATTTTTTATTAGACATTGTACCAGATCAGCATATTATTTGTTATACATGGTAGTAAGTAGGTAGACAGTGTGGAAATAAAATAACGAATAAATTCATTAACTTGGGGGTGTAGCGATTTTGACCATAGGAAATATTTTTAGCTGATTTTCAGTTTCTTATGTAATTTGTTTTTCATGATATAACGCCATCAACTTTTTTTTAATGACAAGCTATATTTTTTATGATTGATTTTGGTAGTACTTTTTATGTTATTTTCAATGATATGAAATTTGCAGTATGTTACATCTAAACAATCGAGAAATATTATCTCAAAGTTTAAATATTAAAAACCAATTAAATGAGAAAAATAAATCTGATTGTGTTTTTCAAGGTGGTCAGCAAATGCTTCACATTTTCCTTCATCAGTGTTATAAGTTGTATTACATGAGGATATTGTGGAAATTTCTTGTGCTTGCTGTAGAATTATTCTTGTGATTTTTCATAATCCCGGGCCGCCTGGTTCATAGGTGCTGATGTGCTTCTAATATGATCTGATTATGTATTCGTGCAGTTCTCTTATAATTCTATATGATAAGATATTAACCATGTTTTCCGTTGCAGCATGTCTAGTGCATTGCCTCTCTCTACGCAGTTGACTTTTTCTTTTAATAAGTTGATTATTTGCAAGGTACGAATTTTATCCTTTGTGGGTTTTCGTTGTTTTCGTAGGAATGTACCTATTGCTTCATCTATCTCTAACTGGGTTGGTAGTTGAGATTTTCATCTAGGAATTGTTAGAAAACAATCCAATCTATTAGTCCGTTTATTATTCTTGGTTCACTAGGTCTTCAAGAAGGTGCTGTTATAAAAGAGATTATTACCGGAAGATGTTATTTGTGATTTTTTAACTATTATATCCAGAATATCTGGCTCGTGGTCTACAGAGCTGGGCAAATTACTTTGAAAAAGTAATTAATTACTAATTACCAGATATTCAATTACTCACAGGAAATAGTAGTTCAATTGCCAATTACTTAGTAATTGCAATTATACAACATCAATTACTTTTTCAATTACTTTCAATAGAAATTATTGTCATATAATTGTATTTAGTAGAACTCTCTTGCAAGTTGCAACTATCAGTAGTGTCGGTTCGATTCGTAATCGTAGTCTAAAAATGCTTAATTTTTATGTTTTGTTAACTACTTGTAGTAACCCACATACGAGTACTTTATCACTCTTGAAAGTTTTTTTATAATTAAATCTTGTAGCTACATGCACCGTTCACCAACACCAAAAGTTTTTAGATTGTTTTAATGTAAGATTTAAGTAAATAAATAAATTTAAGGATAACAATTATACACGGCGTCCCAAACAGAATGGGACACCAATTAGTCATAGATTCCTATACCATCGTACAAAATCTCTCCGGTAAGAAGGTATACGAACTTGGAATTTCAATTTTATAATTTTTTTATTTTTATATTAATTTTCACCTAGGTTAACACTGAAGTTCAGCTTTTTATCACGAATGTGGATTTAGTTACCGAGGCCCGTAGGATCAAAGCAAATCAACCACATGAGGGATAGAAAGCAACTTCCAGTGCCGAGGAGTACATTGTTTTTTAAAAGCTAAAAATGGAGAAATTACAACATTTTAACCAACTTTTGTAGGTTATGTTGACGTCGATTGATGTTTACCTATCGCCCAGCCACCTACAAAGAGCCGTAAAACAATGGATTACTTCACTGCCTATTTCCTGTATTTTATTTGACGATTTCGACGTTCTTCGCTGCCGATTTAAAAAAAATATTTTTTTCGAATATGAAAATATGTCAAATTTTATTTTGGCTAGATTTTGTAATGGTATTAGAGAAAAATGCACGCTGAATATGTTATAAAAATGATTTTTCCATATTCATGATAAATTAATCCACTCGCTTTGCTCGTAAATTAAATGTTAAAAAAACTCTTACTTTTCTTAACTTGTAGAACAATCCCCTACTAAATACGCCTAACATGAGGCTGAATGATGAAAATATGTAACTTACTTAAGTATACAGGGTGCGGCATGATTTGACAGCAGGATTATATTTAGATTTTGTAAAGAACACTACATGGTGAATCAATTGGTGCAACTTGAGCATTTTTTGTTGGCTTAGTTCGAAAATACTTTTTTTATCCCTTTATACGAAAGTGACATTTTCTATCACCTGTTAGGGGTTTCCCAAGATATACGTTTGGTTCTCTGGTCAGTTTCTAATGACAGTGGGAGGGAATATAATGGATTGACTCCAATTGCCATTAGAGATAAGAGAAAATATTATTAATAATAAATCAACTAGCCTCCTGATTTTCATATTTAAATATTTTTAAATGCAGCTGAATACAAGAGTCTCATCATAAAATGTAAAGGTGTCATATATATAACTCTGGACTAAAACGTCATTTACTTCCTTGCGCGATTACAACTGATTAGGTACTGTTGTCGGTAACGCTGTGGAATTAAACTACATCCGTGGGAGGGAATGACACACTTTCCTCCCTAGTGATACAAATAGATATACAAAATGTGTTAGCTAACTTTTGAAATTTTAAAACAAAATATCAAATTGGTGTTGATCAGAGACTGTTGACAGGTGAGTGATAAACCTAGTCGAAAACGGCTGATTGAAATAAGAATTCGTACATCAGATACAAAAACAAAAGACATTTTCACAAGCACGTAACAATGAAGTCATTTTTATATTCAAGAGACCTTTATACCATGTATTTAAAAAGAAATTACATAAGGGCTAGCCATGGAAAATAAAACTAATGTGGATAGCAAGCTTTAGAGACAGCAATCTTTAAAGTTTTCAATCAAGATATCAGCGTATACGTAATATAAACTTATGACAGCAGCAACAGTGATGACAGTTAACGAATTCTGAAGCTGACTGTTGACATGCTTTTATATTCCATGGCCAACCCTTATGCAATTTCTTTTTGAACACAATACCTATTAATTTTCCATTTTCCGCGCTTATCATGCATTGAGTGTAGACGTGCGCCCTGCTAACCTCGCCAAAACAAAATGTTGACTCGTGTTGAAAAAGAGGAAATCCAGGAGATTATCAATACTACCGTCAAAACTGTATTGGACAATGAAAACTTTAAGTTACTGGTGAAACAAGCAGTGAAAGAAGCCATACAGGAACAAAGTAAGAAGATTGTGGAATTGCAGAAAGTCGTTAATGAGGTGAAAATTGAAAATCAAATTTTAAGAAGCAGTTTGGATGTTCAAGAACAATACTCTAGGCGCAACTGCGTTAGAATTTTCGGAATAGATGAAAAATCTACTGAAAATACAGATGATTTAATTCTAAATCTATTTAATGGAATTATGAAGTTGGATATTAAAATGCAGGCAATAGACCGATCTCATCGAACGGGACGACTGCGAGCAGCGATTGGTGATAACCAGAGTGATAGCGGCAACAAGAAGATGCGGCCAATAATAGTTAAATTCACTAGCTATAGGGAACGGAACAAGGTCCTGGCCAACAGGAAGGAACTGAAAGGAACGGGTGTACGTATCAGGGAGGATTTAATACCTGGAAGACTTGCTGTTTGGAGGGACGCAGTGTCAAGGTTTGGTTACAAATCAGTGTGGACGCGTGATGGTATCATTTTTGTGAATAAAAATGGAGTTAAACATGTCTTAAAAACGCTTGACGATCTTGCAGCTATTTAACAGCTCGAAATTTTCACTAAATGTACTCGTTTTCATTAATTATTTGCATTTTGATTTTTTAGTCGATTTGAAAGCGTGAAATTTGAGTGAATATACTTATTCTTCCTTAATTATTCATGTTTTGATTTTAAATTGATTTAGAAACGTGTGAAATTTTGAATATCTATACGTACTTTTTTCTTTTAATTAACTACATTGTTTTTTTTTAATCGACTTCAAGGCTTGAAATTCTGATTAAATGTACTTGTTTTTTTTTCACAATTATTTACATTTTCATCTGAATCAATTTAAAAACATGACATTTTGAATAAATGTACGTGTTTTTGTTTAATTATCCACATTATGCATTATTGATCGAACTAAAAGCTTAAAATTTCCAATAAATGTATTTGTTTTTCTTTAATTGTTTATAATTTGATTTTTGAATTGATTTAAAAGTTTGATATTTTGAATAAATGTACTAGCGTTAATTAATTATCTACATTTTTATTTTAATTTTTTTAAATCTATTTTTGACTTATGTTGTGAATGTAAATGCTATGGGGAAGTTAGTAGGAGTGCAGCCTAATTTTTGGGAGTGGTATTTAATTACTTTCTATCCCTATTCATATTGGGTGGTGGTAGTTACCATTTAATTAATTATAGTTATATAATCTGTTTATTTTGCTTAATTTTGTATTAATAGTTTGTGTAGTTTTAGCAACAATGGTAACTGTTTATTATCAGAACTGTGGAGGAATGCGCACCAAGCAGCAACAATTATGGATTGAATCGAGTCAGTTAAACTTTGATGTAATATGCATAACAGAAACATCTCTGAATGAAAACATATATGATTCCGAATTATTTGGTCCCAGTCTATATACAGTGGTAAGAGCAGATAGAAATTTAAATTTTTTTAATAAGGTAAGGGGTGGTGGAACATTGGTGGCGGTACGAAAATCGTGTGGTATCAAGATTATCAATACTTTCATTAAATGTGCCTCATATGAGGCTGTATTTGTACACCTCAGAATACATAAAATTAATTTCATAGTTATATCTGATTATATACCTCCTAACTCAGATATTCAATATTATCGAGACTTTTTTGCATTTGTTGATGAGAACCGGCAAACTGTTGAGGTATCTGATGTATGTATTGTGGGAGACTTCAATCTCCCAGAACTGAATGGCACCGATATAAATTTTAAAACTAATTATTCCACCAAAGTTCGCGAATTATTGAATTTCATAAATTTAAATAATTTAGCTCAATTAAATCATATTATTAATGAAAACGGGAGAACGTTAGATTTGGTACTGGGAAGAAGTGATAAACTTAGCACATTTCAAATAACTAAGGAGGAAACCCCTCTTCTTAACGTAGTACCACACCATCCGCCATTAACAATTCAAATAGAAGTAAACCACACTGCAATAAGTGAGCAAAATAATAGTCCCAGGTTTATAATTTTAAAAAATGCGACTTTCTTCTTTTAGCGTTTCTAATTAGAGACGCCAACTGGACACATGTGTTTGAAATGAAAGATGTAAATGCTGCGTTAAGCAAATTTTACGAAATACTATATCACATTTTTGACAACTGTGTACCGAAAATAAAAAGAAGGAGAAATAAGTATCCTATATGGTTTGATGAGGAGATAATAAACTGCTTAAAATTAAAAACGAAACATTACAAACTCAGGAAACTATCTCCATCATATCAACAAGCATATAAAGAACACAGAGCTAGATTGAAGTCTCTTATTAACACTGCATACAAAAAATACTTAAACGATATTGAATCTTGTATTAAACAAGATACTAATCAGTTTTGGAACTATATAAAATATACTAAACAAAATGATACCTCAATAGATTCCTTTATTGTAGGAGATAAAATTATAAGTGGATCCCAAGTAGCGGATGAGTTTGCAAATTATTTTCAATCGGTTTATTCAAACATCGTGTCATCTTATGATATTGAACATTTAGCTGGAGATGTGGTCAGTAATGAACTGTTTTACTTTACCGAATTTACAGATGCAGAGTATAACTTAGCTATAAAAAAACTAAAACCCAAAAGATCTGCTGGACCAGACAACATTCCACCCTACGTCTTAAAAGGCTGTGGCGACTGGCTAAAAGATGTTCTGCTGTACATATTCAATCTCTCAATACAAACTCAAGTTTTCCCAGAACTGTGGGGGGAATCTTTAGTAACACCTATTTTCAAAGCGGGGGATAAAAAAGTAATAGAAAATTATAGACCAATAGCGATATTGTCTGCTCCAGCAAAATTGTTTGAGCAACTAATTTATACTAAATTATCTTGTCACATCATGCCACACATATCTAATTGTCAACACGGATTTGTTCCCAAAAGATCTACTGTATCTAATTTGTTAACTTTTACAAACGACGTACTGAACGCATTTGAGTCTAAACTGCAAACTGATGCTATTTATACAGATTTTCGAAAGGCATTTGACACTGTGGATCATGATGTATTGTTAAAAAAATTATTTACCTATGGTTTACATCCTGTATTAAAATTCTTTGCGTCCTATCTGCAAATCCGCAGGTATGCTGTTAGATATGGTAGAAACACCTCAGGAAAATTCACGCCCAATTCTGGGGTACCGCAGGGTTCCAATTTGGGACCTTTATTATTCCTAATATTTATAAACGATTTGCCAGAAGTACTGAGGTTTTCAAAATGTTTACTTTTTGCTGACGATTTAAAGTTTTTTAGAATTGTTAAGAATGATCAAGATGCCGAGGGACTCCAAAAGGATTGTGATGCTATATATGAATGGAGTATTCTAAACAAATTACATTTTAATATCAATAAATGTCAAATTATTAGTTTTAATTCCAGGGGTGTTTCCATTATGTTTGACTATAACATTGGTGGAGCTGTACTCAGACGCAGTGATATTGTGAAAGATTTAGGAGTAACTTACGATTGCACATTGAGTTACAACCAACACATATCAAACATCTAGTCGGGTGCTTTTCGTACTCTGGGATTTATTATGAGACAAACGTATAAATTTAACAATATTGCTACAATAAGAAAATTATATGAAACACTAGTCATACCTCAACTAGAATATGCCTCTGTTATTTGGAATCCACTTTTTATATATCAGTCAAATGAAATAGAAAAAATTCAAAAGAAGTTTCTGAGATGTCTCTATTTTAAAAAGTATAAACGATACCCTGACTACAATCATGTTCGAACTGCAGACTTAATGGGTGAATTTAAAGTCGTAAGTCTAGAAAGGCGACGTAAGTTAAATTTAGCTATGTGCTGCTACAAAATTTGGAATAATTTGATTGATGACAGCAACATATTATCATATCTAAAATTGAAAGTTCCACCTCGTCGTATTCGAGCCTCCATAATGTTTCACATACCAATAGTAAATCATACATCTAATGCTCCCTTAATTCTAATGCCGCGGCTTATGAACGAACTGATGAAACGTATTTCTGATTTGGATCTATCACTTCCAATTAAACAATTTAAAAATCTATTACGTGACTATTATAAAGATAAATAACGTTTGCTGTTTGATGTTGCCCCACCATATCTGATTGAATGTGACCAACACTACCTAGACACATTTATTCTTATTTTTTTTATTATATATATTACATATGCATTGTCATGTAAGAATTTAATGTACATTGTTGTGTTGCCTGTTCAGGCAACAATAAAAAAATAAAAAATAAATTTTAAGTTTAGGGCAATACAATATCTGCAATTATATATATTATAAATTGGGCCACTATAGACTGTTCTTTAAAAAAAACTAAATGGATTTTTGCGTAAAATTATTAAAAAGCCAATAGTTGAATGTCTCGTAGTTAGCATGGGGGTTTTTAATGTTTTGTGTATCACCGTAGCACCCTGTATAACGTAAAAAAGTCATGTTGAATGAAGTAATCGGAATTATAAGAAAGTCACGATTTTTACAAGACGCTCTTCCAGATTTTTTAAAATAATCGAAGTTAACATGCTGCAGTAGACCATAATAGTTATTTACTATACAAGTGGGATAAGTGCATCATTAATACACGTGTATATAAGTTACACACGAGTGCTTAGCACGAGTTATATAAGCACACAAGTATATTAATGATGCATTATCACACAAGTATTGTACAAAATTGTATCTGTAATCGCCCAAAATTGAGAAGAGTGCATTTAAAAAAATGTCAGATTTCTACTTACCGCAAATATAGTTTTAACGTCTACCACAATAAATATTATATATTACAAGGTACATATAACATCTAAATATACGAACCAATGCACTCGCTGTGTACGCGACGTACGAAATGCGAATGTTGCTGTTATTCGACTCGTCAGAGGATATAATAAATTATTAGGCTTATATTGTGCCACAAAGACCCTATTCCGATTTGCTTAATATGTAACTTAATAAGACCTTATCGTATGTTTTGCGTTCTGGAGATTTAGCACCCAAACGAGATGAGTAATTCAGTAATTAAATTGCCCTAAAGTAATTTAAATACCGCAAGTAATTTCAATTACCACAGGTAGTTCAATACTTGTAAAGTAATTGAAATACTTTAGAGTAATTTAATTACACAAAAGTAGTTGAGGAATTAACTACCTTCAAAAGGTAATTGTCAAGTAATTTTAACAAAAATGGCAATTCCCAATTACAATTACAGCATTTTAAAAAGTAATTAAATTTCAAGACAAATAAACAAAAGGGAATTGAATTAGTAATTTAATTACAAAGTAATTAATTACTGCCCAGCTCTGTAGAGGTAGTATGTCGATTCTTCCGGGGTTATTACCTGAAGAGCGTATGTAGTTGCGATTGCTTCGAGTTTTTTTCCAGCTGGGTTACCTGCTCTACATCCCGATATGGTAATTTTACATCTTCCGGCAACTTCTGCTCCAGTTGTTTTGTAAACTTGCATTTACGAGTTACTCACCATTTGCTATCTAAATGTGCTCGGTGTTCCAGAAATGACTCATATATTTTGTCGTTACACGAGGTTAAGCATTTCATACAGCTGCAATTGTTCTTGAAATTGTACGAAATTTACATCTTGCAAATGAAGCACTAAGAAACAGTTCTTCACTTCGGTGAATAACCTAACTGCATCCACATTCACGATAGCACAAGTATTCCATGTTGTGATATTCAACATACGAAATTATATGTTTAATTTTACACTGTAGCTTCAGAAGCCCGCAGCGAAGTCATGATAGTATTGTTAATTATTAAACAACTTCTACAAAGTAGCGAGGCTTATTTTAGTGGTAGTTAGTACAAACTTTAGGGATTTATTGAAGGGCGAGGCGGTAGCTGATAAGTATTTATAGATTTTCTACATTGTAATTTCAAGAACCAAGAAGTTTCCGACGTCGCATCTTATTTATTCTACAGGTTCTTGAATAATACAGTTAGAAAACCTCTTGGATAACTTCATTTTACTAGTATTAATGGTATATTTATTAGAAGTAGCAAGTTATGTCACCCTAAACAGTTGTAAAATATTCTCCACTGGATTTAGTATTTCACATAAAGGTACTCGAATTGTAATGAATACAATTTGTTAAGTCATTTTGCGGTCGTAGATGCTTAATTGCATTTCACGCCTTTAGGGCAACTTGTTGCTATGTCAAAACCATTTTCAATCTTGCCGCACATTTGATTCAGGTCATTTTGGTATTTTAAATAGCCACCTAGGCTTTAGGGCAGCGTGCTCGTATGCTAAACCCTTTTAGTTCTTTATTTGGCTCCATCGCCTAATTCCAGAATCATGATTTCGCACATATTTGGCCCCAAGCGCAGCATTTCTCGTCGGTTGGAGCTCCCCTCTGGTGGCGCTGTGGCAGCCGAGCGTATCGCCCGCAAGAATTCCGAATCTTCTAGAAAGCACGCCGCTGAGGCGTGATACCATTGGTGCCGGCATTAATTTGTTTCATTTTATCGCCCCGCGATTGGCTGCCGAGGTTTAGTCACGTGGGGACACGACCAAGGTGACCTGTGCCAGCGCTTCCCTCTGGGCATTCAGCCGAGAACCGTCGAACAAGTAAGAGGTCGGATAGTGTGTGTGATTTCGTGCGGCGCTCCCGCCCTTGGCGGGGGCGTCAGTCTTTTTTCCCGGCGAGTGCTGCTTCAGCAATTACGTGACAAACGTTTTCGCCTTAAGTGGGAGTTGACCGCAGCCCGTTGCAGAGAACGCTTGTGTGGTGGTTGTGAGTGTGAGTTTCGAATTGTCTTCGGCGTAGCGTGGGTGTTTTTGAGCCCATTTCCTGCTTCCGTAAGTAAGGGGTCGTGCCCCCTTCATCTCGACCTACGAGGATCTGTCCCGCAGAACGAAAGTGGCCCATTTTTCGTCGTCCCGTCGTACGCGTCCTGACGCGTCTCACGTCGCCATTGTGGCGGATGTGCACTCATCCCTATAGCCGTCGAACATCGAAGGTACCTGCCACCTAAGACTGCAGCCTGTCGCAACTCAACTGTACCAGGCTCCCTAACCGCCTACATATTAAGGTATGTGTCTTTGAACTGATTACCGCTGTGAACGCGAGCGTCACATCTCTGGTGCCTACAGGCACTGTCGTCATAACTGTCCATGTCGCGAGTGCTAATTTGATCTTTGCTGTGCGCTGCATAAGGCGTCGCGCCAGCATATTTGTACATTCATTCAGAATCGCAGACTGTCCATGTCGCGAGTGCTAATTTGATCTTTGCTGTTCGCTGCATAAGGCGTCGCGCCAGCATATTTGTACATTCATTCAGAATCGCAGACTGTCCATGTCGCGAGTGCTAATTTGATCTTTGCTGTTCGCTGCATAAGGCGTCGCGCCAGCATATTTGTACTCATTACTGATCATTACTGTTCATTACTGTTCAACATCTGTCGCTAAGTTTAGAGCGCGGGCCAGCTGGTGTCCTTAGTTATAATCCATTTATAGATATAGTGCGACGCACTCTGCTGCACCATTGTAACCCGTTAGTCAATACATGATTTGTTAGCTAAGGGAACTATTGTTTTGTTTCGACTTGTGCATGTTCTGTTTCAGATAAGCGCCCCCTTCATTGTACTGATTATTGTGCGACGGAACGAGGGAGCTTTGAGCGTACAGGTGGGTGAGACAGCTGCGTAGTCGCGGTCGGATTGACACCTAATTACAATCCTTGCATAAGGCAATCCCGAAATTGTTATTTGACCTTGCAATTCTTGAGTAATCCTATCGGCGGAGTATTTTGCGTGCTTCGCTCCCGTCTAACCGTCCAGGCCCGGTTAGCCGGGTTAAGACAGGCTTGGTGGCGCCCTCATGATTTCGACATACCCTAGATATATATTATGCCACAACACGCTTGCCCAGAACGTATCGTGTGACTCACGCCCGACTCCCTGAGCGTTCCAGCCGTGGCCTATTAGCCTATTTCGAACCGATTTCAGGGCAAGTGTGCCAGTTCTTCAGGACTGATTCCGTGGTGCGATGCTCACCTTGGGTGGGTGTCGTAAAGTTCTTTTTATACCGTAACAAATTTTTAAATCAGCAAGCTCTTCCATCGACTTAACGGGATCCACACGGTGATCACCGTCGAGATACTATGGTGTTTGGTTGAAATCAAGCACAGGAAAGTGGATTATATACTCAGATATGAGAAAAACCATCTACACCACACCATTGGTAAAATAGTTGGAAATGAAAACCTAATCAAAGGAAGAGGCAATCGATCAAGAACATCAGCGTACCGAGACAAGCACTGTAGAAACGCTTTTCATTCTCAAAATGATCAAGTCTGATGTGACCTTTATGCCAGTAGATATAAATTTTGCAATAAATAATACAAATTCTCGCTGCGCATACACTTGGTGAATCACGACGATGCTAGTATTCGCGTAGCAAGTATCGGCAGTGCAGCCACACTTTTTTACTTCTTTTTACAATAAAGGAACTATTGGATTTACCCCAAAAATTCAAAATTCAGTTTTCAACCGATCTTTGCGTTTTAGAGTCCCCTGAACCCAAAAAACATGTTTTTGTTCATTGGTCTGTCGGTATGTGTGTCTGCCGAGTGTATGTCTGTCTCGAAAAGAGGTACGGCGTTCAAACTTCATATATAAGTTTTGTGTACAATCTAGATGCGACAGCAAGCTTTTGAAGAAAATCTCATAACCGGAAGTAAGGTGCTTACTCTTGTGATTTTTCATTTTTTTCAATTTTTTCAAAAACGGATTTAACGATTTTTTTAACTCTATATTTTAATTACATTTTTAATGTGTATTGATGTGAGATAGGTGATTGTTCAGTTAAATACCGCTAACAGAGACGACCACCTTACTCGAACGAAGACTGAAATAAAACGGCAAAAAATTTGCCAAAAGCAGTCTACAATCTCTGGATATCAAGAGTTAAAAAATTTGAAAAAGGAAGAAAAACTACAAAAATGCAGAGTGGTCTAAATTTATAAGTATAAAACTGTAACTTGCTGAATTTATTAAAGATGTCAATAGGGTTGCCTAACCATTCAGGGAAAAAGTGTACTTAATAAAAGGTGAAAAGTAGAAACTAATTAATTATTGCAAATATTGCATGCAAAACTACAAACTGAGCGTAATATCCTGACGTCAAATTAGGTCGATTTAAGCCAAGTTAGTTATATCCGACATTGCTTCGTTTAGCCGGTAGAGGGCGTCAAAGATCAAAAGCTTGGTTTTCCCAAATTTATTGAAAACGTGCTAATTAATTTTAGTGATTTTTGATGTATAGTCTAACACTATAAAATGACATTTTCTAGTAGTATAACGACCGGCTATAAATACGCAGAAAAAATATAAATGTGACGTCACATGTAAACTTCCTTTTGATTCTTTCTGTCATCCAAGTTATGAAACCCAGATATTTAGAAGCTTTTTTATCTCTTGAAACATGTTTAAAAATGCAGGTAATGAAATTTAAAAAAAATAAATTGACTACTTAACCGGAACCAGGTTTTGAGTGCATCCGCTTTGAGCAATTCGGAACACCCTTTACAATCAGTTGGTGGCCTGTTACCAGGCCATCAATACTAGTTTTATTATCTTGTGTAACGTAGAAAAGCCCATTCTAGGTTACTTCGGTTACATATCTAAAAGGAGCACAGACAATCTCGAGTCATACAATGGGAAATTCCTGGGTGGCGTCGTAGAGGAATATCGCCAAATAGCTGGGCTGATCTAATAAAGATAAAACCCAGCATAAATCTCCAACGGGCAACTCATTAGGCCGAGAACAGATCACCGTGAAGAAAGAGAATGCTTCAACTGTACTTTAAACAGTAGGGTTCTGATTCACAGTAGGACGTCAAGAAGAACTACTTCAACTAGCTCAAATTGGAGTGGATCACAATCCAGCTGCAACCTTAGACAAAAAATCAGGGGGCCAAGAAGGATAATAAATATCGCAAACAAGCAGAACATGAACAGTTCCAGCAGGTAATATGGGCGCTTTAAGAGCTACAACCGGTGGACACCAATATGAGTCTCCTTTGGCATTCAATATTTTTTACTAGAATCCCACAAAATTAACATGAAGAACATCGGCGCCACCTACCTGAAAAAGAAGAAATAAAAATGCCCAGAAATAGATTCAACCAAACGTCAGACCATCTGAAAATAACGATGTAACGTATATCTTCGGTTTCAGGAGGCCAACAGTTGTTTATTTCCAAATACTATCGAATCCTGATTTAACAGACGCGTGCAGTAATTCAACAAACCAACAGAACCAAATCTGCAACAGATTACGGTAAACTTTTATGAACAGACCTGCTTCCAAAGCGTCACCATAAGGAGCCACTAAAAATTAACTTTCCAGCTTCTCTTTTTTCTTCTTAGTCTTATTGCCTTTTACGAGCGGCTTCTAGGTTAAATCTTACATGCATTTTTATTTTCTCTCCATTCGCCTCTAATTTGGTAAATATTATCATTGTCTACAGTTACACAATATTATAAACAGCTACTTTCAAACTGTGTTCCGTTGTTGAGTTTATAAAACAGAATGGATTTCAAATATGATATTCACATCGAGTACATTTTGTTTATAACGATATGAATACCCAATTTTTATGCAAAGTTAAGTTTTTTTTTGAACTACAATTTCCCTAACATCTGATATTTTTCTTAACCGCAGCACAGATTTCTGTAATGAGTGATGCTGCCATGGTTGGTAAATCCCAAATATACTTAAAAATAGAATTTAATCGCAACAAAATCAAAACGAAGAATAAGCAGGACAAATAAAGCACTTATTATCTGCGTTACGTGTCTCAAATATTTGTTCTTAGAGATTAAATGAGTGTTTCATCGTTTCAATGATTAAATTAGACGACAAGTTTCCTTCACTACAAAATCCCTCCCGTCCTTTAGCTTTGCTTCAGGGTGACATTATATAGCTTAACGACCCAACATTCTATCTAGAAAGACGGTTCTCATGTGATCACCGTATTTACTTCTCACGTCGTAGAGTCGTTACTTGTTAACGGGCTCTTGAGAGATTTAACAGATCCTCTCTCCGCGGTAGTTATTGATAATTCATTTTGGATTATCTAGCATTTGCGCTTTCCAGTAGTATTGTACACTAAACCGTTTGTTTCATTTTGAATGGATTTAGATTGTTGCTCGCAGTAATCAATCATTTTCAATTTACCGTTTATATAAAATATTTATATTGCACTAGCAGTATTAGCGGATTATCATGCGCTCATTTGTAAACATATTTGAAAACAATATTGCCATTACTGCGTAACTATGACACTTGATATAAATAGTAGCCACCTCATTAAAGCTGGTGTATACAATTTCTACAATACCTTGGAAACGTTACAGAAATACGTTTCATTGTCGTTAATACGACTTAAGGGAAAAACGAAATAAACTATTCACATTTGCTTTAAATATACAATTTTCGTATTTCATTACTTGACTTCTTAATTTTCTGAGGAAGAATAACCTGTAATAAATATAAATTGTTATCGTATATATAAGGTGGCTTCATGCATTCTCTTAGAATTATAATTATTCTGAGATTTAGTCTTCACAAAAGCATAGTTTTGACGTTCGGAAATGCCTACAACATGCAGTTCGAATTACATTTATTTTGTTACTTGTTCATTACTACATAACAAACTAATTTGCTAATTCATGATTAAAAAATTAAACTATTGATTCTTATTCTCGTATTTACATTTTAATTGGCCCACGACAACAATCGTTAATGCGACCTTTTTGCACAGGCTTATTATTAATACGAATGGCACAAAAACTTAATTAAAAGAAGAAATAAATAACCAAACAACTTATACGCCGCTTCGGTGAATAACCTAACTGCATCCACATTCACGATAGCACAAGTATTCCATGTTGTGATATTCAACATACGAAATTATATGTTTAATTTTACACTGTAGCTTCAGAAGCCCGCAGCGAAGTCATGATAGTATTGTTAATTATTAAACAACTTCTACAAAGTAGCGAGGCTTATTTTAGTGGTAGTTAGTACAAACTTTAGGGATTTATTGAAGGGCGAGGCGGTAGCTGATAAGTATTTATAGATTTTCTACATTGTAATTTCAAGAACCAAGAAGTTTCCGACGTCGCATCTTATTTATTCTACAGGTTCTTGAATAATACAGTTAGAAAACCTCTTGGATAACTTCATTTTACTAGTATTAATGGTATATTTATTAGAAGTAGCAAGTTATGTCACCCTAAACAGTTGTAAAATATTCTCCACTGGATTTAGTATTTCACATAAAGGTACTCGAATTGTAATGAATACAATTTGTTAAGTCATTTTGCGGTCGTAGATGCTTAATTGCATTTCACGCCTTTAGGGCAACTTGTTGCTATGTCAAAACCATTTTCAATCTTGCCGCACATTTGATTCAGGTCATTTTGGTATTTTAAATAGCCACCTAGGCTTTAGGGCAGCGTGCTCGTATGCTAAACCCTTTTAGTTCTTTATTTGGCTCCATCGCCTAATTCCAGAATCATGATTTCGCACATATTTGGCCCCAAGCGCAGCATTTCTCGTCGGTTGGAGCTCCCCTCTGGTGGCGCTGTGGCAGCCGAGCGTATCGCCCGCAAGAATTCCGAATCTTCTAGAAAGCACGCCGCTGAGGCGTGATACCATTGGTGCCGGCATTAATTTGTTTCATTTTATCGCCCCACGATTGGCTGCCGAGGTTTAGTCACGTGGGGACACGACCAAGGTGACCTGTGCCAGCGCTTCCCTCTGGGCATTCAGCCGAGAACCGTCGAACAAGTAAGAGGTCGGATAGTGTGTGTGAGTTCGTGCGGCGCTCCCGCCCTTGGCGGGGGCGTCAGTCTTTTTTCCCGGCGAGTGCTGCTTCAGCAATTACGTGACAAACGTTTTCGCCTTAAGTGGGAGTTGACCGCAGCCCGTTGCAGAGAACGCTTGTGTGGTGGTTGTGAGTGTGAGTTTCGAATTGTCTTCGGCGTAGCGTGGGTGTTTTTGAGCCCAGTTCCTGCTTCCGTAAGTAAGGGGTCGTGCCCCCTTCATCTCGACCTACGAGGATCTGTCCCGCAGAACGAAAGTGGCCCATTTTTCGTCGTCCCGTCGTACGCGTCCTGACGCGTCTCACGTCGCCATTGTGGCGGATGTGCACTCATCCCTATAGCCGTCGAACATCGAAGGTACCTGCCACCTAAGACTGCAGCCTGTCGCAACTCAACTGTACCAGGCTCCCTAACCGCCTACATATTAAGGTATGTGTCTTTGAACTGATTACCGCTGTGAACGCGAGCGTCACATCTCTGGTGCCTACAGGCACTGTCGTCATAACTGTCCATGTCGCGAGTGCTAATTTGATCTTTGCTGTGCGCTGCATAAGGCGTCGCGCCAGCATATTTGTACATTCATTCAGAATCGCAGACTGTCCATGTCGCGAGTGCTAATTTGATCTTTGCTGTTCGCTGCATAAGGCGTCGCGCCAGCATATTTGTACATTCATTCAGAATCGCAGACTGTCCATGTCGCGAGTGCTAATTTGATCTTTGCTGTTCGCTGCATAAGGCGTCGCGCCAGCATATTTGTACATTCATTCAGAATCGCAGACTGTCCATGTCGCGAGTGCTAATTTGATCTTTGCTGTTCGCTGCATAAGGCGTCGCGCCAGCATATTTGTACTCATTACTGATCATTACTGTTCATTACTGTTCAACATCTGTCGCTAAGTTTAGAGCGCGGGCCAGCTGGTGTCCTTAGTTATAATCCATTTATAGATATAGTGCGACGCACTCTGCTGCACCATTGTAACCCGTTAGTCAATACATGATTTGTTAGCTAAGGGAACTATTGTTTTGTTTCGACTTGTGCATGTTCTGTTTCAGATAAGCGCCCCCTTCATTGTACTGATTATTGTGCGACGGAACGAGGGAGCTTTGAGCGTACAGGTGGGTGAGACAGCTGCGTAGTCGCGGTCGGATTGACACCTAATTACAATCCTTGCATAAGGCAATCCCGAAATTGTTATTTGACCTTGCAATTCTTGAGTAATCCTATCGGCGGAGTATTTTGCGTGCTTCGCTCCCGTCTAACCGTCCAGGCCCGGTTAGCCGGGTTAAGACAGGCTTGGTGGCGCCCTCATGATTTCGACATACCCTAGATATATATTATGCCACAACACGCTTGCCCAGAACGTATCGTGTGACTCACGCCCGACTCCCTGAGCGTTCCAGCCGTGGCCTATTAGCCTATTTCGAACCGATTTCAGGGCAAGTGTGCCAGTTCTTCAGGACTGATTCCGTGGTGCGATGCTCACCTTGGGTGGGTGTCGTAAAGTTCTTTTTATACCGTAACAAATTTTTAAATCAGCAAGCTCTTCCATCGACTTAACGGGATCCACACGGTGATCACCGTCGAGATACTATGGTGTTTGGTTGAAATCAAGCACAGGAAAGTGGATTATATACTCAGATATGAGAAAAACCATCTACACCACACCATTGGTAAAATAGTTGGAAATGAAAACCTAATCAAAGGAAGAGGCAATCGATCAAGAACATCAGCGTACCGAGACAAGCACTGTAGAAACGCTTTTCATTCTCAAAATGGTCAAGTCTGATGTGACCTTTATGCCAGTAGATATAAATTTTGCAATAAATAATACAAATTCTCGCTGCGCATACACTTGGTGAATCACGACGATGCGAGTATTCGCGTAGCAAGTATCGGCAGTGCAGCCACACTTTTTTACTTCTTTTTACAATAAAGGAACTATTGGATTTACCCCAAAAATTCAAAATTCAGTTTTCAACCGATCTTTGCGTTTTAGAGTCCCCTGAACCCAAAAAACATGTTTTTGTTCATTGGTCTGTCGGTATGTGTGTCTGCCGAGTGTATGTCTGTCTCGAAAAGAGGTACGGCTTTCAAACTTCATATATAAGTTTTGTGTACAATCTAGATGCGACAGCAAGCTTTTGAAGAAAATCTCATAACCGGAAGTAAGGTGCTTACTCTTGTGATTTTTCATTTTTTTCAATTTTTTCAAAAACGGATTTAACGATTTTTTAACTCTATATTTTAATTACATTTTTAATGTGTATTGATGTGAGATAGGTGATTGTTCAGTTAAATACCGCTAACAGAGACGACCACCTTACTCGAACGAAGACTGAAATAAAACGGCAAAAAATTTGCCAAAAGCAGTCTACAATCTCTGGATATCAAGAGTTAAAAAATTTGAAAAAGGAAGAAAAACTACAAAAATGCAGAGTGGTCTAAATTTATAAGTATAAAACTGTAACTTGCTGAATTTATTAAAGATGTCAATAGGGTTGCCTAACCATTCAGGGAAAAAGTGTACTTAATAAAAGGTGAAAAGTAGAAACTAATTAATTATTGCAAATATTGCATGCAAAACTACAAACTGAGCGTAATATCCTGACGTCAAATTAGGTCGATTTAAGCCAAGTTAGTTATATCCGACATTGCTTCGTTTAGCCGGTAGAGGGCGTCAAAGATCAAAAGCTTGGTTTTCCCAAATTTATTGAAAACGTGCTAATTAATTTTAGTGATTTTTGATGTATAGTCTAACACTATAAAATGACATTTTCTAGTAGTATAACGACCGGCTATAAATACGCAGAAAAAATATAAATGTGACGTCACATGTAAACTTCCTTTTGATTCTTTCTGTCATCCAAGTTATGAAACCCAGATATTTAGAAGCTTTTTTATCTCTTGAAACATGTTTAAAAATGCAGGTAATGAAATTTAAAAAAAATAAATTGACTACTTAACCGGAACCAGGTTTTGAGTGCATCCGCTTTGAGCAATTCGGAACACCCTTTACAATCAGTTGGTGGCCTGTTACCAGGCCATCAATACTAGTTTTATTATCTTGTGTAACGTAGAAAAGCCCATTCTAGGTTACTTCGGTTACATATCTAAAAGGAGCACAGACAATCTCGAGTCATACAATGGGAAATTCCTGGGTGGCGTCGTAGAGGAATATCGCCAAATAGCTGGGCTGATCTAATAAAGATAAAACCCAGCATAAATCTCCAACGGGCAACTCATTAGGCCGAGAACAGATCACCGTGAAGAAAGAGAATGCTTCAACTGTACTTTAAACAGTAGGGTTCTGATTCACAGTAGGACGTCAAGAAGAACTACTTCAACTAGCTCAAATTGGAGTGGATCACAATCCAGCTGCAACCTTAGACAAAAAATCAGGGGGCCAAGAAGGATAATAAATATCGCAAACAAGCAGAAAATGAACAGTTCCAGCAGGTAATATGGGCGCTTTAAGAGCTACAACCGGTGGACACCAATATGAGTCTCCTTTGGCATTCAATATTTTTTACTAGAATCCCACAAAATTAACATGAAGAACATCGGCGCCACCTACCTGAAAAAGAAGAAATAAAAATGCCCAGAAATAGATTCAACCAAACGTCAGACCATCTGAAAATAACGATGTAACGTATATCTTCGGTTTCAGGAGGCCAACAGTTGTTTATTTCCAAATACTATCGAATCCTGATTTAACAGACGCGTGCAGTAATTCAACAAACCAACAGAACCAAATCTGCAACAGATTACGGTAAACTTTTATGAACAGACCTGCTTCCAAAGCGTCACCATAAGGAGCCACTAAAAATTAACTTTCCAGCTTCTCTTTTTTCTTCTTAGTCTTATTGCCTTTTACGAGCGGCTTCTAGGTTAAATCTTACATGCATTTTTATTTTCTCTCCATTCGCCTCTAATTTGGTAAATATTATCATTGTCTACAGTTACACAATATTATAAACAGCTACTTTCAAACTGTGTTCCGTTGTTGAGTTTATAAAACAGAATGGATTTCAAATATGATATTCACATCGAGTACATTTTGTTTATAACGATATGAATACCCAATTTTTATGCAAAGTTAAGTTTTTTTTTTAACTACAATTTCCCTAACATCTGATATTTTTCTTAACCGCAGCACAGATTTCTGTAATGAGTGATGCTGCCATGGTTGGTAAATCCCAAATATACTTAAAAATAGAATTTAATCGCAACAAAATCAAAACGAAGAATAAGCAGGACAAATAAAGCACTTATTATCTGCGTTACGTGTCTCAAATATTTGTTCTTAGAGATTAAATGAGTGTTTCATCGTTTCAATGATTAAATTAGACGACAAGTTTCCTTCACTACAAAATCCCTCCCGTCCTTTAGCTTTGCTTCAGGGTGACATTATATAGCTTAACGACCCAACATTCTATCTAGAAAGACGGTTCTCATGTGATCACCGTATTTACTTCTCACGTCGTAGAGTCGTTACTTGTTAACGGGCTCTTGAGAGATTTAACAGATCCTCTCTCCGCGGTAGTTATTGATAATTCATTTTGGATTATCTAGCATTTGCGCTTTCCAGTAGTATTGTACACTAAACCGTTTGTTTCATTTTGAATGGATTTAGATTGTTGCTCGCAGTAATCAATCATTTTCAATTTACCGTTTATATAAAATATTTATATTGCACTAGCAGTATTAGCGGATTATCATGCGCTCATTTGTAAACATATTTGAAAACAATATTGCCATTACTGCGTAACTATGACACTTGATATAAATAGTAGCCACCTCATTAATGCTGGTGTATACAATTTCTACAATACCTTGGAAACGTTACAGAAATACGTTTCATTGTCGTTAATACGACTTAAGGGAAAAACGAAATAAACTATTCACATTTGCTTTAAATATACAATTTTCGTATTTCATTACTTGACTTCTTAATTTTCTGAGGAAGAATAACCTGTAATAAATATAAATTGTTATCGTATATATAAGGTGGCTTCATGCATTCTCTTAGAATTATAATTATTCTGAGATTTAGTCTTCACAAAAGCATAGTTTTGACGTTCGGAAATGCCTACAACATGCAGTTCGAATTACATTTATTTTGTTACTTGTTCATTACTACATAACAAACTAATTTGCTAATTCATGATTAAAAAATTAAACTATTGATTCTTATTCTCGTATTTACATTTTAATTGGCCCACGACAACAATCGTTAATGCGACCTTTTTGCACAGGCTTATTATTAATACGAATGGCACAAAAACTTAATTAAAAGAAGAAATAAATAACCAAACAACTTATACGCCGAAAAATACTTAAGATAATTGTAAAACAAGGAGGGGGGGGGAGGTTTAGGGCCTCCTCAGAGTGTCGTTTGGACTACCCCAGAAAAATATAAGCTAAATAATTTTTTTTTAAATATTTATTTACTAAGTAACTTAATGTAATGTTCCATATGAATGTACACATTAAATTAAAGTACCCTTTGTCTCAAATTTCCTATTATGTTCTAGCAGCAAATTCGTATAGATACAGGTATTGACGATGGTTGGTTGGGAGGCCTGGACAGAATCCCGGAAAAAAGTCAGAGGAAAAACGTCACGGAATTAAAGCCCCCGGAAAAAAAGTCATCCGGAAAAAACCCGGAATAAAAGTCACTGGAAAGAAAGTCACCGAAAAAAGTCATCCGGAATAGAAGCCCCGGGAAAAAAATCACCCGGAAAAAAGTCATACGGAAGAAAAGCCCCCAGAAAAGGTAACACGAAAAAAAAGTCTGCTTTTGTTACAGTTACCTCAACTGGGTTTGGCAAATGATTGTGTTTGGCAACCATCTCAGGACTATTTTTATCTAAAGATGCACTTAAACTTCCTTTGCTCTATAAACAAATTATGAATAATAAATAAGTATTAGTGAAAATTATCCAAACGTTTTATTCAACTAGAAATTTTAACCAATTCCACCAAGTGCCGACAGCGAATATCGAGTATAAAATCGATTAAATTACACAAATTAGCATAGGCGCCGAAACCACGAGGGCTCTGGGTGCACAAGCACACACAGTGAATCATAGCACAAAGTGTTTATTAGTAATTAATAACATAACTACTATTGCATTAGATCTTATGTAAATATTGTATGGTCCATTATTTAAATTTAGAAATTCAAGATGCCTTTAACGATATATACTGCTATATCTCCTTATCCTTTGCTATTTGTTTACTCAATTTAATTAAATCAGGTAGTTTTTCAATTATTGAAGCTTATATGATTGTAGTACTCTTGTATTGAAATAACTTTTATTTTTTTTATAAGTTAATGTTAGATATATGCCCTTCTATAGTATTTCTATTTTATGTTATTTTTCTTTTGCTAGTTCTTTGAGACATGAATGCTCTTACCTCAACTTAGGTCCATGCATATTCAAATCAATTTTATGGTAGTTAATCAGCACACAAAAAATATTATTTATGATTATGGCATTTCGAGAACTGTCAAAGTGAAAAGTCAAATAAATGATTGCTGTCACATATAAACTATGCCGAATATCTATCAAGTAAGTAGTAAATATGTAATTCATTTAGTGTTAAGGACTTATTGGTTTTAAATTTAATATATACCTTTTTAAAAATTCACTGAATTACTTCCCGTAGGATGTAAGTCGCAACAACACAAGCAGCCTCCTCCTGATCCACCAGAAACCTCAGTAAAACAAGACTTCCTGTAACAGCTACCGTTGTTGATCACCTCCTCTACAACTCCAACGCCGACAACAGCACCTTCATATACCAAGTCCACAGAAACCGTCCCTCCTTGTCACATGTACCAAGCTGGTAGCCCTCCAAACTGCCTTTACCTCCAATGTAAGCTCCTTGGTTTTTCTATAAATCTCCTTATTTCCAAAAATGACAACAATACTCCTTATCCAATTATTATAAGACAATCGCGACGTCCCGTAAGACCTCGATGCTCCCAACGTCAAGACGCAACTCAGATGTAGAAATCCATATGGTTGCAACCCTTTCCAAGTCCAACAGTACTTTAACATGGAGTGTGCATCCAATTCCAGATCAATTGTAGATGTATCCACCTTACAGCGACTCACATAAAGTTCCAAATCAAAAAAGATACCCAACACTCTTATATGGTATATCCAATTCCACAGTAGACATTATTATTCCATGTATACTATTTTATTGTTATTGTATGTTTTTATTCCTATTTGTACCATTTATTAACCATTTTATTCTTCAGTATAATTTGAAATTAATTTTATTTCTTCCTTTAGTTAATTTTCTTGAACAAACCCTTTAACACAACAACCAGACAATAATTACAATTTCATTAAAGTGTTTTTATTCTTTAAATTTTGCTTTACTAAAAAACATTTTATATCTTTTGAAAAAAATTTAGTTGTTATTATCTATTAATATCATTTTCCCTAGCTATAAATTATACGAATCTTTTTACAGTCTAACACTCCTGATACATTTTTGTATGATATACTTTATTAGAACATTTCACAATTGACTTTGGCTTTCACTTTACTTATTCCGTTTATCAGTTAATACAAATTAAGATCTAAGCTCTGATTTTACCAAACAACTATCCCAACTAAATCAACTTATATGCACGAACTTTTTTAATAAACTATTCACATTTTAACAGTAACTACATCTAATCTCCCATTCGTTAAACAAATCTCAAATGTTTATATGGAACTTTTAATTCATAAAATACCTCTTGTACTTTTAAATTGCTAATTATCAATCTCAATAAGGTACCATAACAATACGTAATTTTCTGCATAGTGATATCTTGTAACTCAAAATTCAGCCGAAAGGACTTGACAATTCACAATTTCAATAAAATGGTAAATTTTTTACGTTTTTTGTTAAAAAAACGACTTTTATCATCACAAATCAAAAGTAGATATTTGTACAACAAATAATAAAAGATATAGTTTTTATCCAATACTCAATAGTAATAAGGTGTTTTAATAGTTCATTTTAAACAATTAAACTGGGCTATTACTAGATTGTTTACATCATAACCCACGTTTTCCTTGACACCGTGAGTAATTACAAATAATGTACTCGAGAAAATACCCCTCTCGGCTTTTAACATAACATACTGGTACCATAAATAACTATTTCATGAGTTTAAATATTGGTACTTCGCTACAGATTTTACCGCTTTCAAACTGACAATGCACAATTTTTAGTCAAATGTCACTATCAATTTCTCACTTATTTATAATCCATTCACGATGTTTCCTTCTTCCAGCAGGCTATGTTAGGGTGACTTTTTTTCCGGTGACTTTTTCCGAGAAACCTTTTTTCCGGTGACTTTCTTTCCGGTGAATTTTTTCCGAGTGAATTTTTTCTGGGAGCTTTCTTTCCGTGACTTTTTTCCGCAACCCGCCGCCAAAAATCCTACTTACACCAATACAAAAAATACACTATTAGTGTCGTAAAGTAAATTAGCTCTTAGCAACTGAGTGCAAGTAACCATTTTGGTTTATTTACAGCGATAAAAGACTTTCAACATAAATATTTCCAAAAACCATGAGACAAGAATGTAACTACGTACTAAATAAGGCAACATAGTAAATTAAAGAAAAATTACAACCAGATAATGCAGTCTGAAATCCAATATCACTATGTAACTACAAATATGTTTTCACAGTTTTTGTAAGACAAGTTAATACCACACTAGAACAAATTTTCACAATATTATTATTAATTGCCAAATATACACAAACCAAATGTACCATTAAGCGAATGGCCCCGCGACCAAATCCTCAACTCTCAGGAGGTCGGTCCGGGTTTGACTGCCAGGAACCTATAGAAGGACTTTAAAAACCGTACGCTCCCCGGCTACCACTCCAACAGATGTGGTAGTTGTTAACCCCAAATAAGAAAGCTCTTCTTCAAGCTAGGCTAGCCATCTACCCAGCTTACGAGTAAAGAACAGGCCACTGGCCTAATGCCAGAGGCGGAAGAAGAAGAAATATACAACCTAGACCAATGGTTAGTTCAACAGCTGTTACCTGAAAATGATTCGTCGACTTATACTCTCAAAAATATAATTACTACATGGATACAATTGCCGGAAGAACTATGTCAGTAGAGATGGTGTGCAGTGTAACGATAAAAGGAGCAAGGGTGGGCCTTACCTGTTGACGAAAGTTGTACTAGGTATTTTGTCAGCTGGTAAATATCGGCCTAAGGCGGCTAACTCGCCGTGAGGTCGGGGTTCCAAACTTCCAAACTCTAAGAAGGGCGCCAGGTTCTCGACGCTTACAAAAGCAATAAAAATGACACCACCAAAATCAAGCTGATAACAAGCTTTATTAACACAGGAGGTTCTATAGTGCTTGCAACCAAATGCCCAAATATCACATGCCAAGACCAATACAATGAAACAATAATAAATATAACACATTAAAATCAATACTGCGTACATAAACCAATATAAATTGCACACACAAGTACCCTAAATATATCACAGATTACAATTGCCGCATAACGAATAACCAAATACTCACTTCCTGAGCGCGTAGCCAGATAATCAAAGTATAAATTTTGCAAACACAATCATCAAGCTTAAATAACGCGATCAGTGAAGCAGATCTACACGCGTAACCAATAAAGCAATCAAATCTGACCCAAAGTGCAACCCTTTGTGAAGCAGAGATCCCAAAAGAGGGTGAGGACGTCGTAAGCGATAAGCGGTTGCTAGCTAAAAACACACGACGCTAGCTTTTACCCGAATAATTACGCTTCAACTTTTCTAATTGGCGGGATATACTAGATAGAGTGAGATCTCACGCAGTTCCGTACGCCCTAGAGGAAAGACATAATATAATAGTTGTTGAAAAATAAACAGCATGCTTGCTAACGCTTCACGCCCCGAATTAAAGAAGCCAAAATGTCGAACGAGCCACGAAGCGACTTGACAGGTATCGCGCAACAAATAAGCAAAACAATAAACGACATCAAACGCGCCATGAAAGTGAATTATTAGTTGAGCAGGTGAGTACTATCATTTACATTCAAAGCGCAGCGAACGCAACTATTCAACATTACTAAACGCGTCTATAAAATGGGCAACACAGCAAAAATCACAATTTCCAATACGAACATACAAAATACAGCTAACGATACAACTTTTGACCTTGGTAACCTCGTAGGAGCACTAGCCTATGGCCAGCTTGAGTTTCTGGCGCGTGGAGCGGCCAGTAGGAGGAGGTGACTTCCGTAGGCTACGACAGCAGCTGGGGCTAATCTCTCAGGCAGGGGCCCAGTACGAGGTCCAAACGGAGCTGGAAAAGTTCTCGCCCAAACTACGAGTTCAGCGGGGGAGAGACTGCGACTAGCAGAAGCTTCCGCAGCAGGTTTGTACTACGACAGCTCATTGGGGTCGATCCAGATAACATGTGCTCGTCCACAGGTTACGAGGGAAAAGCCAATTCACAACGACACAACGGCAGCAAACAAGCAATAAACAATGGCCAGGTTACAAGCAATGGCCAGGTCACAAGCAATGGCCAGGTCACAAGCAGGCTGAAATACAAAATCACAGCTATACGAAGGTGCTAGGAGCAGCAGTTAACGACCACAAACCTTACGATCGTAGGCAGCCTGAAGCATTTCGACATGTGCTCAGCGAAGACGGTACCATTAAATCCACCCAACAGGCGATACGAACGGGGTAATATAAAACATCAAAAATTACCAGCACGTCTATGGAGTTTCGATGCGACAAAATCCTCTTCAAATCGAGGAAGCTACCAAAGCTTACGAAGCAAACGAGCCCAAATAGGTACAACTTTACTAGAACACAGCTAAATGTCGAACAGGAAGGAAAATTTCCAGCAATGCAGCACCAAGTGTGCTCTTATCAATGTTCCAAAAACTGCATGACCTCCAGAAAAACTAATGGAATGCACCAGTGCCATCGCAGATAACAGCAATATAACTGTAAAGTGTTAGAAGAGCGAATAGGGTTGCCTAACTACCAATCTGTAATATATGTAGAAATGAAGCGAAAATAAATTTAATTGGCAATCTAGGGATAGTTATTCGGGGAGATGCTTACGAAAGTGCTTCATAATTATAGGAGGATATTTAAAAATAAGATATAGCTAATCAGACCTAATTTAAAGCATGCAAGAATTTCCAAAAAGCCACCTAACAATACTCAAAAGCTGAAAATTCAACTAGCGAAAATTTACTAATACGATGGTCGCTCCAAAAGTAACGTAACAGCAGTTATTTAAATACTAACTTTAATAAAAAAAAAAGGACGCCAACGAGTCTTTTAACTAACGACAAATGTATCCAGGCATCACAGAGAATTAGTAAACTCAAAGGTAGCACAATAACCTGAAAGGAAGCACACGAATTCAGGTAGCAATAACAATTAACAAAACAAAATACTTATATCACAGTATAATGGTCACGTAATAAAATTGCATACAGGCTAGTACAAGGTACAGATAATCATTTTCTAAATATAGGTTAAACGTAAGGTGATTAATATAAGTGAAAATAAGGTCACCAATGTATGCACCAATAGGATCATGAATAAGGTGTAGGTACGTCAAAACACATAAATTCGAATTGCGAGTAAGTTACCAATTACAACAATTTAAAATTTACACACATAAACTACATCAAAATACAAGCAACAACAATTTGGAAAAGTAAAGGAGACTAAATTATGCTCCCAGGATGAAAATCATTAAATTCACTAAATTACTCGGTTTGTGAAAAGAACTGTACATTGCGGCGAAAATCCAGAGTAAAACCTACGGAATTCTGAAGGAATTCAAGAAAAAACCTTAGCAAAACAAAATTATGGTACTCAAAGCACCGAATCACTGTCCACAGTATTAAATTGGTTTTAATGCAAGGGGAAACAAAACATGTTATTTAAATTTTCTTTTGTCGAGCCCCATTTGGCACACTCGAATGGTCACGTAGGCCGGCACAGAACGTTGGGGGTTACGCTCAAATAGCACACTAAAGGCTGGGTTCGAAAGGTGCTTTTACGGACTTTTACGGTTTAAGGTCATTAGCCTTATATGAAACTGCAAAACTTTCCGTAAACAGCGAAAGGGATACAATGGGACTCCACCTGCGGCTATAAGGAAATGCCCAAAATAGAAGAGTCAACCAACCTACCCCGGATAAACGGGCCAAGTGCAAAATAAGTTACCAAAGTGCTCCCAGAAGAACCGCCAAGAATTGACGTAAGAAGAAATTTTCCAATAAACTGCCAGACTTGCAATAAACCGCCGCCATCAACGAGGGCAAATTCCATCAAACTAAAATCACATGCCAACAAAACGACCGGATAATTCAAGGAACGCTAATTGCTGGTCACCATAGCACAAAAGGAAAGGAACGCGGAAACAAAAGCCAAGCCATATTCGGTTCCACGCACCGATAAAACCAAATGCAACCGAAAGGGAGCGCGCGAAGTTCAGATTTCATTCCACAGACTTTCAAATAAAATAGACCATACGCAGAGATCTGTTATAAAGGTGCAGTCTGATCGTAACATAGCACAATTTGATGTAGGTACTGTTGTGATCGCATGACCTATGTTTGGTTGTTAAGGCGACAATCCAAGTAAATATAAATCAAGTGTATTGTATTGGTTCTGAAAACAACACGCGTTTTATTTCAACCTCTATAAATAAGCGATATATTGTAAGAAATACACACCTATCTCCTACAGTACGTATAACTCTTAAAACTATGAATTGAAATACC
>CALNHX010009742.1:0-46774 GCA_940337035.1 Agriotes lineatus
CCTAGCTCTATACATGTCAGATATGCAATGACATATTTAGTATGCTATGACAATTTCTGACAATCGACATGTAAAAGCGAGTATGTATTCACTATATAATTCAACATATTAATTTCATTATATTCAGTGTATTTGCAGACGTAAAAACGCATCTTTTCTAGTAGAGGATGATGATAATCGTCAATATTTAAGTCCATGATTTGCTCAAAATGGGGCTAAGTAACAGAAGGAGGTAATTAGAAAAATGATACTTTCCCCATAAATGTATATATTTTCCTAAATGAGGTTAGTTTGCAGTTGCGACATGTTTCGACGACAGGTCATCTTCAGGCAACTAAAATATTAAGTAGTAAAACGAATATTAACTAATTATTGCTAATATTTACATAGGTTAAGGAGTCGCCCTACTACGCATGTAAGATCCACCAGGTGAAATTGTAGGTTAAACCTTGAAGAGGTTAACAATGAGGCACCAAACTATTTAGGCCTCACCTGCGTAACACGTTAATCATAAGAAAAACGGCTACTCCTAGTTTGAAATATGCTAAAATGTGGAACAATTTTACAAAAATGCAAGATGATAAGTAACTAATTACGGGAAAAATAAATTAGAACATTAAAACAGATAAACAGACTCCCTGAGGCGGCAGTTGACAGAATGGCTACCGGAAATAAGCAAAACTGATAAAACATCGAGTTGTTAAATTTGGAGTTCGCTAATAACTTAAGTAATACGATGCGCAATAGTAAAGAGGTAAAATTTTAAATTACTTGAGGAATAAGAGATTTTTATTTAAGTTGAGGGTTTCGTTAATGGAAGACAGGCTTATTGATATGGTTATTTTGAATCCCTTTAGTTTCTACCAAGGAAGGTTTCACATTTCTAATTCGATCCTACTGATGGTCCTACTTAAATGACGTAATAGATTTAATTCCGTTATTTCAGTTGCGACATTCTAATTACTTTACACACCAACCTGACAGCAATCATGCCGTTTATTTGTTAACTATTCCAAATTAATTTGATATTTGTGGAAAGCAATACCTGAAGGCTTTGATACTTTGAATAGTTATTCAAATACGATTGATTTCATAATTTTTAATTTAGGGCGTTCACCAATAAATGACAAATTGAAATAAAATCGTCGGTAAAAAGTAGTAATTGAAAGAACTTGGTTCATTCCACTTTATCAGACATATACTGAACGTGATTAATTTTTCAGCTAATTACAGTCGGCTTATAAACACACTTCTGTGATTAGACGGAACGATTGTTGAAGTAAAACTCAATGTTTCGTTTACTTAACCATAATACGATTCAACCATACATATACTAGTTTCTAGTCTTCTACGTTACTAAATATTTTTTCAATTCAATTTAACAATTGATATATTACCTACTTTCGATATTTTAAAAAGTATCTTGTAATAACCACACGTGATCTTTCAGCTGAATAAAATTAATTAAATTTTACTAATCAGACACAAGCAATCAATATAATCAACATGCATGTAAAAAGATGCTTCATTTAATTAACATATAAAATGCACTGCTCTATTTTCCTTAATTTCTGATTATAATTAGTAATTACTGCACAGATGCTTAACGAAGATATTAAGTATTCCTGCATGATTAAACAGTTTTCTACGTTTTTGAAAATCATCTTTTAACATTCAACCGTTATTGTAATTATTAATTAGTTAAAAACTATTTCTTATTTATTTCAATGGCAGCACACCCATTGAAATTTATTCAAATTGCAAAGTTTTGAAAAGGAAAGGTAAATTTGATGTAATTTGAAGCACTCAGTCGAAGTTTGAAATTGCCTAAGGAATGTATTAGCTATTCAGAGCAAGTTCAGTCGCTTGGTTTACATGTCCTCTTAATCCATCCGATATCTTCACGTCAATCCTTTATTCGCAAACCCGCGCTCGAAATATGACGTGATGTTTTTCAGAGAGCTCTATATATTTCCACTTTACCCTTTCAAAAGCTCTCCCCTTTAGCAAATCCGGTGCAAACCTCACGAAGATCAATGGTGAAGTGACATTTGTAATTGATTTATGAGTTTTGTCATCATTCTTCTCCCTTCATGCAATTTGCTTTTATTTTCGAAGTATTCGAAGATTGATTCCTCCTACTTCGCTTTCTTAACATTGTTCTCGCCTTATTTAGATTATGGACTAACCCTCTTCATTATTACAGCTTTAGATTACGTATGGTATATCTAGTTGTAGCTTTTCATTTTCGTGACGTACTGCTCATTTAAGTAGAGCAGACTAAAATTAAAGCACAAAATGTGCCCATTTGCAAAAACCTGGTTTTTAAACAGTATTCATTACTAAACTCGACTGGATGCTGGAGACGCTATTTCAGTATAGTTTATTCTCCATTCCACTATTTACATTAATGGTAACTCTGCAAACACCCGAAATAATTTTAAATTAATCTGAATACCATCATGCTATACACTACTTTTTAATACTGCGGAAAAATGTATGCAACCCATTGTTCAATTATACTAGTCAATTTAATACTTTTTTTTAAATTTAATTTTATGAATCAAGGATCCTCCTGTAGGATCAATTTGGCAATTGTTAACTTGTTATTTAATTTTCGTATCTCATACATTTATGCACATGTGCTAAAAGTAAACAGCTATTGTTGAATTTATTATTTTGAACTGGAAGTGATGTTATAAAGTTATTCTAGTTACTTCTTTCGTTAGAGGTAAGTTTTTAAAAATAATTAAAGCATTATGTAATGAATAAAGTAAACTGTGTACTATTATAATTACCTTTAATAACTAACTTTGACAGCTACCGGCTGCAGAAACAGCCACCTGCGCCGTCATGGCCTTCTCTTTACTATGACATAAATTATAACTGTCATAAATGCAAACCTTTGATAAATCGACATTTATGGATTAATAACTGTTAATTTAATACCGTAGAAAAAATATTGTGTGCAAACTCGTGCATAAACATTCACTTTTAGCACTTGTTGCCCAAATAGCTAGTATGACTTTTCTGGGAGTAAAACCAAATTATTAAAACACAAAGTGTAGCAAATGTTCATTTAATTCATTTTTAAAATGTCACGAGACAGATCAGCCATATTAAATAGGTACAATAGTATATTAGGTAACAAGTTTTATAGACGTCACTTTACTGACGAGTTTTTTTTAAGCACACGCGGAGCGTAGCTGGGCAGGTGTTTAATAAACGTGTGTCTAGACGAGATCATATAATGTGTTACATACTATACTTTTTCTACGACAACAAATTTAGACTATATATAACATCATATTATTTTGAATATTATGTTAGGTTAAATTATGATTGACGAGCCTCAAAATTGACTATTAAATACTAACTTGATTTCAGTTTTGGCTGTGGCTAATAAAGCAAATACTGTCTGAACCTAATTTCAATCCGTGACTAAATCGTCATTGGCAACTTCAGTCCGTGCCTAAGAGGCTCTTTAGTCACAGGTTATAATGGTGTCTTTAAAATGTTACTTAACGACGTGTATGTTAGTATGTTATATGCTACTTTAGTTACAGGAGTAGAAAACATTTATTATTATGTTGCTATCATGCAAGTTGGTATCAAAATTGGTGTTACAAAAGATAACCACACTGAGATTTGTAAACGGCTAGTTTGATAATTGTTATATAACAAATATTGCTGCTTTTATAAAAAAGAAACACACTGAATCACATATCAATGCCTTGTAGCCATTTCATCTAAACATTTGGAAGCCATTTTAAACTAATATTCGAAATAATAAGTCACAAGTAACATCTGCCACGAATGATATTACATACAATGACCCGCGAGGCACTGCTTCGCTTAAAGTTAAAAATCAATGATACTTTTATACAACCTTATATAGTTTTAAAAAGAAATAGCATAATATTCTATGATGACATCGAGGAATGCGCAAAATTGCAAGAAGCCCAGATTAAGAAACTGCACTATATTACATATTGGACTTATTAGAATTAGAAAAATACATTCTTTCATAAGAAGAAATGTCATATATATCTTGATGCCAATGAAACTTGACGTGAAATTCAACATATGTAACTATACAGAAATATTTTACAACGCTAAAAGTCGCTCGACAGAAAAACGCAGTATTTACATTACGTGCTGAAAGTGCCTTAAAAGCGAGCGAACATAACTTTTCAACCTTTCTCTGCTTTGGAGAACTAAAATAGATATTCGATCGAGTACGAGTAGACGATATTATAATAACTCTGCTACTAGAAGAAAGAGTACCAGCAAAATTAACCAGAATAATAAAAACAGTAAATGTAAACACCAAACCGAAATTTCAGGCGGATGTCCAAGAAATGGAAAAAATCAGCAACACACGAATTCGACAAGGAGACTTTTTGAACTCGACGCTATTTAATATAATAACTAGTGAGTCACCTGAACTAAGCTTCGATTCGCTAAATTATGAGAGATTCATTAATATAAATGTTAAAAAAAGGATGCATCGACCTGGAATCGAACCCGGGCCGCCCCCGTGATAGGCGAGCACTCTACCTCAGGTCCACCGTAGCCCACGTCGACAGGCGCTCCGCTCCGCTATTTTTTATTTTAATTAAATTAAAACTTTTTCGTACTTTTTTGTAAATAAAAACCGGCCTACGATCTAAGTCTAAAAATTAGCAAACTTTTAAGCCATCATACAACTTAATCGGTCCAGTATATTCGGAGGAGATAGCGAGCAAACATACATATGTACACGCAAACATACAAAGAGAGCAACGATTTTATGTTATAGGATGAATAAACTTATAAAAACTATGAACAATATTCGACGATACAAATTAGGGAATAGTCAAATAGAGGTAGTGTGCTGCACAGAATACAATATCTATTACACAACGTCATCAATATAGCAAAAAATACGATATGGAGAGATCAATCACAGAGACAAAATCAATTCTTACAGCGAAAAAACTTATTCGATACAAACTTGTAGTAGAAGAGAAAATAATTGAATAAGTATCTGGTTTCCACTAGAGGAGTAGAGTTATCACGGGACCGTGTTCTATCAAAGAAGTGAGTAAACAAGCACTAAATGGGGCGAGAATATAATGGAAAAATAAATATCCGCTAACATAAAATGAAATAAACATTTACAAGACAGTAGCGAGGCAAACATTAAATATGCGGAGTTGAGACGCGAACAGAAGCATACAAACCAAACAACTACTGAGAACCGTTGTAATGACTAGATTAAGAGCGATAATCAACAAGACACGCTTTGATAGGGTTAGAAACCAAACTGTAATACATGAGTGTGAAGTAACTGGCGCAGTAGAATTTATAAAAAGCAAAAGAGTTAAATGGACTAACCACGTTAGCAGAGCCAATAGCGTAAAACAAATAACAATAGCAAGTGACAATAATTCGATAGGGAAGATCAATGGAGAGGTGGACCGAAAGGCGGCAGTCCAATAAAAGAAGAATAATTACGAAGGTGTTGCGAATTTCGAACCATAAACGAATTGATCGCCTGTGGGAGAAATGAACAACCATATCTCAAGAATGGCTGAAGACGAAGAAGATCCCGTGGAAGAACACAAAAGAGATGGAGAGATTCACTAGGACAATCAGGCTTCTTGCCTAATGAAGAAGAAGATATGATTCATCACAGGCTACTATAATGTTTACGACGAATTTTTGTCTGTAACAGAACAACCACAATTATTAAAATTTATTAATCATAATATGTTCGTCTTCATGGATTTGGTCCATTTATATGGAGTGGTTAATAAAGTTGGTAAACAAATTAAGGGTAGATAATGTGGTTCACAATAAGTTCCTAGATGTGTGTCCAATCTTTTCTTATCACTTTGAGCCACATAATCTGCCTTTATTATTTTAAACAACTTTGTAAATAACCCTGTACTTACCGTCTTGACCTAGTGACGAAAGCCTAACTCTCTGTCAGCCCTTTCTGTACTCCTATTTCAGTCATAAAACATTTGTTGTTCCATACTATTATGTTCCTTTTCTTTCTTACACCTCGAATAGTCACTGAGCTTAAGGCTGATGCTATAAGGGAGGGGGGTGCTTTATATCTATAAAGTCTCATTCATATATGGTAGCTTTAGAAAGGAAAACAATGTGGCCCGGTGCATTATCATGAAATAAGAAGCTCCTTCCACTAACTTCCCTCGACGTTTCCGCATAATAGCGCGTTGTAATAAATAGATTATATTATTATGTATAATAGCCGCTCGCAACTGCTTCCTGATATATTAAATTTATTAACAGAATTTCTGTGAATTACACAATATTGGACACATAAGAGCCCAAAACTACGAACTTTGGGCTTTTGCCGCCTTTATTTCTTTTGCTGCCATTTAGTTATTGTCTTGAGTTGTCACAAGCTAATCAATGCGGATGATCTCTCCCTCACAAAGCAGCTTGTACCATAGCTTTATGTGGAAAATGATGGTGAAGCGCACTTTTAACTGCGTTGGTTTTAAAGTTTATATAGTGAGCGTTATAGCTATCGCTCGGTATCCCATTTTGGAAATTTTGAACACATTGACACATCTCACTAACTAATATCATCGCCATTAAAATTTTTCATCTGAAGATAACTGCAAGCTATTTCTAACAAATCTGATTTCCTGCTAAATTTCTACTGGATGTTGGATGTATATCAGGATGAGAGTACATGAAACGGCGTGCGTAAATAATTTATTTATTTTTTTCGTTTTGAATGTTTACTTCGTGAGCTGCAGAGTCAGGTTAAATTTAAATGGATTCTTTTAAAGACGAAGTTTTCCTGCGCTGCCATTGTACAAGGTACATATAAATATATTACAAAAATTGAAAGAACAAAACAATTCCCAATTCTGCAATTCGTATTACGGTCACAAACTTTAAACGGGGCTATATAATACAAAGCAACAAAGCTTGGTGTGTTTGCTTAGCGAGTAGAACTTCGATGTGTATAATGCGGCTTTGTCACGACACTGAGCAAATTTCAAAGACACGCCGTAAAATGAAATTTAATCTGCTAGATCAAATAGATGAAGCAAATACAATTAATTTCAGGAGGAAAACGCTTCCACTGTTGAACGTCTGCAGTTCTGTTGTTAAAATAAAATTTTGTACTATTCTGCGTTACCGACAAATTTTAAATGAATTTATCTTACCATACGGATTTTATTATTTATTATAATGGAACTGCTGAAATCCGATTGCAGAATGTATTTTTTATTCTTTAATCGTGTCGCTATAATTTTTAATGCACTTATTTTCTTCTTATATATATCGTCATAGCGGCTGGAAAACTCATAGATTGCGTATTATAAATGTATGGATTTTCTAGCTTCTAGAGGGTATGAGAAATAAGACATAGGAGCATCTCATGAAGTAATTTTGAAAGGTCTTTAAAAACCGTTCAGGTAAAACTTCAACGTTTACGATAACAAAATGGAGAAGACGATTCTTTATTGGCTTCTTTGTCCACATCCTATTTAATAATATTATAATACAGCCTTAGTTTCTTTGTCCGATTCTACACACCCTACTTACTAATACTATAATCCCTCCTTAAGATACATATCCGACAATTAGTGTAAAACAGATTGTAATCTTTTCAGGCGAAAAATGTAATGCAGCCAAAACTGCTTACACAAATTGAATAGGTATTAAATATTTACATGGTAATATTCAAGACCTCTAGGTCTGCCACTTCATGATCAAAGAATTGAGACAAATAATATATATTTCGTAGTTTTAGACCCTGCTACTGGAATTGTATATGGCTCAAAAAATGTACGTATTTTGTAAATATAAAAATATTCACATGCACCGTAACTACATACTTGTTCCTTTTGCCCTTTCGTTTGCGTATTTCTTTTTATGTATATTTCCTTTATCCAAAATATATTTTTACAATTCTACTTCCGTGAAAGTCAAGCTTGTAATATTCCAAAATCAATATGGTCGAGGTTTTCTTATTTACATGCTACTTACCCTACGTCAGTAATATTGTTTTAAAATCAGTTTTGTTTATTTTCTCAGCAAATGTGCGTTTATCATCTTTTAATTTCACTTTTTCAATTCGTTTCTCCATGCCTTTTCTTTTAATAGGTTTTCCAGTACTAAGAAGCTCTTACAAATTTTATAGCGGCATTTAACAAAAGGAATTAATTTTACAAAAATTACTTAATGATGACTGTAGTAGCTCAATACAATCTACTGTCCTAACTTGTATTTTGTCATGTAATGTACCTTCGATTATTTCCGAAGCCACTTCGGCACCGCCATCTTGGCGCGGGGCTTGTTCGGCGCTGGGACAACTCGGCTCCGGGACAACTCGGCGCCGGGATAGCTCGGCGCAGGGCCATCTCAGCGCAGAATTGGTTTAGAAAAATATACAGTGGCCACAAAACAGTCGGCATCAAATGGAAATCATTTTCATTTTTGCTTTTTGATTTTGATTTTTTATTGTGTGTTAATTTTAGATGACTGAACAATCTTAAGACCAGAAACCAACTTCTTTTCGTAAAATTTGTTTCTATCTTGGCTAGTCAATGCATCTTTCGTAATTATTTTTAAAAAATATATAATTTTACTGATAGCGGAAGTCACGTGACAACTTTTGCTTGGCCCATTTGTAATCACTTTTTAACCACCTCTGGTCGTCAGTGTTTGATTTTCCACACTGTAGATTGCCAATTTGAATTCGGCGCCGAGATGACTGCGAGCCGAGTTGTCCCTGCGCCGAGCTGGACCCGTGCCGAGATGGTGGAGCCGAAGTGGCGGCGCCGCGATGGCGGCGCCGAGATGTCCTAGACACCCGATTATTTCATCCTCCCATCTCTTTCATAGGCTGTATTGTCGTCCAAGGTCGTTCCAGAGATGCTATCCAAGCTATGAACATCTATTATTATGCATAAGGGTTTGTTGTTTATTTATCCTTCGCGTTATTAATAATTGTACATGGCTTTGAAGTCTCAAGCTCCAGTTGATCTCCTGTATGTTAGAACAGCGTTACATCCATTCAGATACAACATACAATGTATATTTACAATTTGTTTATATACTAGAAATGCTCTATGATACCAAGTTCTTTATTTTTTGCTTGTCGAGCTCTAGTCTTTTCTTGTAATTGTTCTTTGCCTTAATAGATTTAATATACCGTCCCTTGCTCTTGAATTTAATTTTGGAAAATGTGCTTTCACTGAACATGCACATGGTAAGAAGAACGAGTTCCCTTTATAGATTGAGACACCTCCTTTGTCTAATCTTACATCTGTACTACCCCCAGTATACATGGCCTTTGCTCTTTTTTCTTCTCTTATTATGTAGATATTATTCGTTGACATATTCTACATGCACATAGAGAAATCAATAGTTTTACGAGGTATGCTAAAGATGGTTTCCTAGACTACTCCCTAGTTTGTCAGGATATTTTTTCACTTTCCGACACCGAGAAGTCTGGAATGCAATACAACTACGAGTATGTACTTTACGACGGGTGTGTTTTTTTCACTGCTATTCTTCTTTTCCTCCTTTCTATCCGTATATTGGTTTGCAGCGCTTTTCTTTTCATCTCGTTGTATGTACCAGCGCCAGCGTATTCCATCGGTTGTTTTATGTATTTAAGGCGTGGTCGTCCTCTTCCTGATCTTTCCTGCATTTGTCCTTCTATCACATTTATTATAAACTCGTGGTGTCTGTATATACGATCCATGCATGTCTTTTTTCTTGTATAGTCTCTCATACTTGTCTATCTTCTTTAATCCTTTCCAAAACTTTTATGTTTGTGATTTGGTCGGTTCATTGTATTTTCAAAACCCAATTCTCCAGCATATGCCTATGCTACTGTTTCAAATGCTTACCCTTTTGCATAATTCTATTTCAAATTTATATTAGGTCTCATATATATCCCCATTTACGATATTCGGTTAATCTTGATGTTCGAATTTTGTTCAATGCTACCCATACGGGATTAATCTGTATTGGTGGCTATATTTTGAACTTTACAAATTATATTTACTCTTCAAAATTTCCATCATTCTAAAATATTGCAGTTTAGCTACAAACTACCATTCACAATTCTCTGGACATTCGCGTGCACTTCCTCTACTACTTTCTAGGAGTGGGCAGGGACCACTTTTGAAGTCCTAGCGTGTTTCTCAGAAACGACTACGGCTTTACAAAACAGACGCGTCCTTTGAACTTCTAAGATATGATCAAATTTAATGTAGAATTTCCACAACCCTTAATATTTTGGCCATGCGAAAATCAACAAAATAGTTTATATCCAGTTGCTTGTCAAATGCATGTATGTATATAATAAAGAGTCTGCTATCAAGTTTAAAATCCAGTACAAGCAATGCGATATGTTATCTTCAGTTGTTACATTTTGAAACAACATATCAACAATCATCAAAGCAATACTTATTTTTGAGACAGCATATCTACACATCTCTACTATGCTGGCTAATTTGAACCTTAAAGTAGATTTTAAAAAGCATCGGCAATATCCTGAATTACGTGAAATACCAATAAGGGCACTTCCTACACCAGTGAAATAATAAAGGTTTGGTGCAGTTTGTGCTGCATGTCTTCGTCATCGGTCGGCTTGTATGATTCTATAAAATATGCAAGCGCTGCCGCGCAACGTATTATGAACATGAATAAAAGAAGGCTGCTACATGACGTGAGTTTTAATATTGCTTTTGGGGAAGTTTATAGAGCGTCTCCCGGAACATAAAACAAGTCAGCAGTTCATATGAAAGTTGAAAGATTAAGAAAATTTTAAATTAACCTTGCACGAATATACTTCATTACATCTCAAAAGTATTTCGACGACTATCAGTGACGCCATCAGGAGGTACTTTTAAAAAAAATAGTACGAAAGAATATGAAACACATGCAGCCAGTTACTGTAGAAATAGAAACCCTATTTCAACTGTCAGATGTAAGGTTAGCAGCAAAGTGATCAGTTCCATTCATCTAATAGTAGTTTTGAAGAGATAGAGTAGTAAATATTTGAGGGGAATGAAACGCCTCGGTTTTAAAACAAGATTAACTCGAGTTTGCAGTTGAGATGCACCACTAAATTTATTGTGATGAAGTTCTAGGTAAGCCATTTGATATTGCTTTTGCTGGTATAAATGGTTTTAAATGGTTTTACAGCAGGGTTAGATTGAAAACAGATCGCTTTACCCCCACTTTATAATTCAGCAAATTGTTTAAGGCATTCGATTTAAGCATCATTGCAACAGTACTAAATCTGTGAAGTCTATAACATATCGATTGCCATAATGAAACGAATGATATAACTGATTATTAACAGAAGATGGACAGCAGTGCATTCGACGCATTTACACTTAAATTTCAATTGTAATAAATCGACACACTTGGATATTTTCAAACAATGTACCTTATATTAAATTATTATTTAATTGTACGTTTTCAACGTCTTTCAAATGATATTCATTTGATTCCAATTAAAGAATTAATAAATTAATTTTTCAAATACAGATCAATATTAATTCTTTCTTATACAGGGTGTTATGGAAACGAGTGCAAATATTTTAACGCGTAATAGAACTCACTAAACAACTTCTCTATTTATCATTTTTTCGAAAACGTCCTCAAAACTGAGTTAAAATTCAATACAATTTTACTCTAAAAATGCAATCCCGCCTATGGAATAATATTTTAATTTAACAGCACAAATCACAAAAAACATTTCTTTGGTATGCAAGCCAACAAACACTGCATAGGTACTGATAAAACCTTTAGTTCACATCTGGTCACCAACGTACTTTATCAATTGAGGTAGGTAAGCTACTGACCGCATGTTTTTTGTGCAAAAACTTTGCAGTTTTAATATACCTTGTGCCGTTCACCTTTTACTTAGATTTGCTTACCAAGCGGCTCGTCGAATTTAGGGGAGATAAATGATTGAAAAAAATATTCGATTAAATTAAAAACGATAGATAAAAAAGTTGTTCATTTTGGTGAGCTCATCACTGGTTAAAATATTTGCACTCATTTCCATTACACCCTGTAGAAAGAATATTGTGAAAAAAAGTAATTTTCTATTTTTATATTATTTATATTACTTACGGTAATATTGTTTATGCAATGACTGTATTTTTTGCCACCATGCAAATTGTGTCACTGAATATTTCCGGATGAGCTGGGACCATATTAAATTGTATCATATCGTTCAAGAAAACATGAACAAGAGTGATACATCGAATAAAAAATCTGGTGTGATACACTCACACAACTTCCTTTTACAGTGATCTTATAATTAGTCAAAAATTTCATTTTTAATTTTTAACCATTTGTTAAAAATTTTCAAAAATTACAAATTCTACAAAAACGATACAAAATCGAGTGTTAGTTGAAGAGACAAATTTTCTCTAGAATTTTAAGGTGAATTCAAAAATTTAATAATATACCGGGTGTTTTATTTAAAATAGGAGTTAATAAAAAAAATAGAAAAAAAACAAAAGAAACCCACTTTAGAAGTATTCAACTGGAAAATCACCTATCTCACATCAATACACATTAAAAATTTAAGAAAAATGTAAAGTTTAAAAAAAATCGTTAGAGCCGTTTTTGAAAAAATCGAAAAAAACTGAAAAATCACAAGAGTAAACACCTACTTCCGGTTATGCGATTTTCTTGAAAAGCTTGCTGTCTGATCTACATAGTACACAAAACTTATATATGAAGTTTCAACGCCATACCTCTTTTCGTTTTTGAGATATTCTGTTCACAGACAGACAGACAGACAGACAGACCAATGAAAAAAAATATGTTTTTTGGGATCAGGGGACTCTAAAACGTGAAGATCCGTTGAAAACTCAATTTCGAATTTTTGGGGTGAATCCAATACTTCCTTTATAGTAAAAGGAAGTAAAAAAAAAGTAGAAATTTGGGTTAAACGTATATAAAACGGTCAAGACAAAGATAAACAGCCTAAGTATAAAATCTACAGGGTGTCTCAGGAATAAGTGCACAAAAATGCAGCATCCCGAAGGTGGGAGTTGCTCCATTTTTTTTTATTTTGAGCATTTTGAAATTTGATTTAGAAACACCCTTTATCCGACCTAGACGAACCGGCTTGTCGAAAGCTATATTTGCTAAGAAAATACGTTAATGTCAAGATGTTTGTAATCTTGCTAGAGTTATCAACCATATTTTTAACAAAAGTTAGTAGGCAAAGAAATAAAGTAAAAAGCGGTGTCGCACTTCATTTTTTACGTAATAATTTTTAGTTTGGCAAATGTATAAGCCGATTTTCATAATTATTTCAGACACCATGTTAACTCATTACCTCCTTTACGGGAATTTTAGCGCTTATATTGGGATACCCTGTATTATTTACTAACAATTCCGATATCAATGAAGGTATTTGGTTATATTAACATATATACAGATATATTAAAATTATATGAACTCTACGGGTTGGTTGCGTTATTTTAGTACACTTTCTCTAAAAACTGTGACATAGGATCTGTCAAGATTAATAAACTAGTATTACATAGAAACAAATATCTTTGATTTTTCCAGAAGGAATACGTATAGTATGGTGCAGCAAGATGGGCAATAAAGTTAAGGCAGCAGACGCATAGACTCATTTAAATGATGGTGCCAGGGGGGGGGAGAAGCATACTCTATTATACCATAAACAGTTTGGAGAACCAATGCTACAACTACTACAAGAGATCAAATTAAATGGTCGTTTGTCCACGATATGCCGAAGACACATACTGCAGTATTTTGCACATCTGACTCGAAAAAACGAATTTAGTACGGAAAACTAGGAAAGGTTCAGGGTATTCAACTCAGAGGAACAAAATTGGCAATATAGAATGCATATATTATGTAATCATATAGTTGAAGTCCTACTTAGAATTTTACCGAGACTAAGGAGTTACAAATCTAGCAAGGGATCTTTTACATGCCACACACCGTAGTTACATGGGAGCCACAGCTTTACATCACTTCCGAATGATGATATTCTGTAGAGAATTTCATTTGCATTTTAATTTTTAAAAACCTCACCGGGACCGGGGACCGAACTCCTAACCCTTGGATCAGTAGTCGGGATGCTAAACCACTCAGCTATTGAGCCCGTCATTTTAAATATTAATTTAAATAAAATAAAAAAGGTATTCTGAATATATAGGAACTTTTAATCAATACGCCTTGTAATACACAGATCAATAGCTTAACTACTCGTAGCATAATGATACACGTTACTTACGTCATGATATAACTGGCTACACCCTGTGAAAATGACGAATTGCGTCATCCAAGTTTCAAAGGAAATTTCTTCATTTTAAAAATATTTTGTACTGAACGAATTCCAAATGCGCAATTGCTTATCTGTTCTATAAAATATCAACAGAATGTCATTAAACTACCATTATACTGTAAAATGTCATGGTTATGTACTTATAATCAAAGAATCATAATAGTTATTTACGTATCTAGGCCGAAAAACTGGCTTTTTATGCCGGAAATTGCTGGCCGAGGCAAGCAATCAGACAGGGCCATAAAAAGTAGTTTTCGTCCGAGGTGCATATTAAATCTTTCCGTCGACCGTCATAATTTGAAAAAAAATTAAAGTGGAGTCCGAATTATAAGAGTTGTTGAGGACGAAAAACGTTTGTGGACGAAAAACGTTTGCGGACAAAAAGTGTTTACGGACGAAAAGCGTTCGCTGCTGTAAAGTGCGACCGTAAAGTGTTTGCGGACAAAAAGCATTTGCGGACGAAAGGTGTTTGCGGACGAAAAATTAATGGTGTCCAAAAAAGTAAAATCACATTTTATAGGTAGGAAAAATAATAAATGCTATTTTATTTAGACTGCAAGGATATACGATAATATGAGTACAAGTTCAGTTACATAATTAATATTGACCTTGATTCCAGGGTTTCCAGTCCCGGGATCCGGTCCCGGGACAGTCCCGGGATTCTACCACAAAAACCGAGTCCCGGGACCACAGCCAGAACAGGCGAAGTCCCGGGACCATGTCAACATGCGTGCGTATACTCGATATCAAAGCATTAGGACGGATATTCACCGGCGTCCGGCGTACTACTCATGCCTCTTGCACATTTTGCATTATTTGCGTTTTGCGTAGGCAGGAGAGATATTATTTTCGGTAGGTTAGAATTAAACCTGTGTGTTATTTCAGCCACATTTGCATATATTCTTAGATTTATGTATTTTTGTTTTTTCTGTTGGATTTAGATATGTGCGAAGAAGCTGAAAAATTTATATTTTTGAGTTTTAAGGGTGTTCGTTATTTGTCTGCTAAAGCGTTACGATTAGAATGAATTTCGATTCGCAACCTACCTTCCTTCTACACTAAAAAAAAACGATTTGAAGTCAATATGGCGACAATTTTATATATTGAAGATAAAACAATTGCCGAAATGTAAAGTTGGTTCCTACAAAATTATCATAATCAGAGGCAGCTTGACGAAAGGATTACACAAACACTTTGCAGTTCAAACAAAAACAAAAGATGAACAGCGACAGACATTTTTAGTACCAGAAGAAAGCAATGAAGTTGTAGACGAGCACCAATGCAAATTATCAGCACAGAAATACTTTATTTAACTTAAAACACTAGTTTTTCTTTGGATATTGCATTCGAAAATTTCACCTGAACACTATTTCCCTTTCGGGACCATTTTCGGGACTAGTCCCGGGACTTGAAATTTAGCTCGTAAGTCCCGAAAACACTTTTGGTCCCGGGACTTGGAAACCCTACTTGTTTCATGATTGATTTATTTGAAAAACATTGTTTTATATTCATTCTTGTAAAAGATGATTTCAAATCAAATTATAAAATATAAATGTCGATTTCATGTTATCGAAATTCTAATAATGTATTGCATTAAATCTGAAAGAAGGCGGGGTTCGGTAGCTCAGTGGTTTAAGCATTTTGACTACTGATCTGAGGGTCGCGAGTTCGATTTCTGGTGCCCGTAAGGTTTTTTAAAATACAAAAAAATGTGGATAAAAACCAAAGTAGTTGAAGAAACCTTTGGTTAACAAAGTACCGCAATGGCGCCCAAATTGTTTCAGAAATGGTATCTCTCAATGCAATAAGGACATTCACTAGATACGAGTTTTTGCAATGTTTTCTATTATATGTACGGAAACAACCAGAAACTTCTAACAATGCAATTCAAATACTACACTTGTCAAAATGACAGAAATAATTCACTGAACGATGCCATTTCTGAAACAATATTGTTGCCATTGCGGTACTTTGTAAACCTCTACAGAATGCCATCATTCAGAAGTGATGTAGAGCTGTGGCTCCCATGTTACTACGATGTGTAAAAGATCCCTTGCTAGGGTTGGAATTCCTTTGTCTTGGCAAGGATATTCGTAAGTAGGAATTTGACACTATGGCCGCAACAGTCGGTGTCTAAGGTACCTGGCAGTCCGCATGTCTAGACCTTGTCCAATAAACAAACAATTTAAAAGAAGTAACTATGTAATTATACAAATTTAGTAACTAAGGGGAGTGCTAAGAGATGGGGTATTAAAAATAACAAGTAATATTTACTTGATTGGAAAGCATAATTTAGCAATTTAAAAGAAATTGAAAAGAATCTAATAAATGTGTATTAAATTATTTATCAAATAAAGTACCACTTAAATGAATAAAAGTCTTATTATTAAAATATATAAGAAATATACTAATACTAAAGAGAAGAAAATATTCGAGAATATAAGGTAAAATCTTATGGATTCGTAATTGCTATAACTGGATTGAAACGAGATAATGGAAAGTGCTGTATCGTTTTGATATCAAGGAGCAGCAGCATTAGGGGGGGGGGGGGGGCGTTGCAGTGAACGAGTTGGAGTTCTCTGACTGCACATTGGTGGATACTTACGAGGCTCAACATCGCAGATTGATGTAAGTAGGAGACATAGATGTTGATTCGTGAATGGCCGAGGTGCATCCAGTGATTCCCACAGATACATCCAGGATGAAGGGTAGTTATTATCAGAACGCAGTATTGTAAGATAAACCCTGGAAGAAATGATAGTTACCTAAAATAAGTAAGCAGAGTTGTTTATTGTGGATTTTGAGGTCAACTGTTGGTTGAACTGTCAAAGTTTAATTTAATCGAAACAAAGCTACATACTAGATAAATAATTTTTAATTAAAATAACTACATTGCACGTCCCAACCTGAGAGGAAAAAGAATTAGGTTCTAATAATTGATGACTGAGATAGATTATTGAAAACTAATTAATCATAATTGATTATTATACTATTATACTGGGTTTTAAAGTATTTGGACAGGTACATTTAGGTACATAGATTTTGAACTACGTCAAAATTGCATATATTAAAATAAATGTTACGCAATAGTATTTGAAAGAAATGTTGATAACGGATAACTGTTGTGGTTTGATAATAATGTGTTTTAAACAAATAATATTATTGTAATACACAGTTTTAAATGGAAAGATAAATAAAGAGATCAATTTAAAATATAGTCTCTATAGTCGCCATAAATGTGAATGAAAAAGCTCATACTTTATAAAACAAAATAAGCCGTCAATACCACAGCACAGTTTAAAAGTCATGATCATAAAAAGTAAAATGGGTTTTAATATTTCAAAGGATAAAAAAGTGCGAGGTTTTGCAGCATGTTTAAAAAGCGGCCGCGGTGACAAATTATAAGATGTGTCGCAAAGATAAATGACTCTTTAGACAACGGGTGCAACCAGTGCTATCTCATATTAATTTCCTTTATAACTTACGAGTCGTCCTGGAATACGTGATATCAAAGAATTTGTCTGAACTGCTTCTACAGAAATCACCCTTTTCTGATATTACACATACACATGCTGCAAGGGTAGGTTTATTGGAGGTTTTCCGCTTTTAGATATGGAACGTATGCACGCTCTCGTCATTCCAAACACGTGCTGTAGATCTTATGTAAAGAAACTTAGTGGTAGTCGCTTGCCGGGCTCCACGCCAATTTCGTGAAATATGTCACGCGGTTATGACTGACACAAAAATTTAGAATTTTTATGTATATAATATGGCATTCAATTATTACGAATAAAACTAGTGTATTGTAAACTAAAAACGTCTGTGTGGCCACATATACATTTCCTGCATAAATATTAATTCAAGTTTTTTGGAATTTTCGTTCAAGCTTACATTTGTGCTTTTGAATATACAAGCATTAAAATGACCATTTAATGCAAGTACAGAACTGAATTTTTGTGAAACGAGTACCACAAGCATGTAGTGTTATATTGGTAATAGCAGATATAAAACAGTCTCTTTTCTTTTTATGTTTTCTTTTATGAAAGCTACGGGGCACAAGTGACACTATTCATGCAATGGCAACAAATAAAGATGCTGCTATTCGCTAATAAAAATAAGCTTGGTTTGAAATGTAACTGTTGACCACTAACTAATTATATGTAACAAACTCATGAAATAAGTACTGGATACAATTTCTAAAAAATGGGCGAAGCTTCGATGGTGTAGCGTGTTCTATACATTACACACCTAGGGGAGCATACAGTTTCACGTAGGCATGCACCTTTATCCAGATAAATAGGGCAGGTACAGTATTTATATATGCAATTTCTGTCTGAGGCACAGGAAATCGTACAAAGCTTCCTTAGAAATACAGTATAAAATCGTACCACGTTCAGCACATCAGCTTGTTATTACTTCTTTGTTATTTATCATGTATTCAATTTGATTACGGTTATTACTACAAAACTTTCAAACAGTGTCTATATTTTTCTTAAATCAAACAGATTGTGCAGTAAGAATGCTCAAATAAAATGACTTGAGCTATATAGGTCAAAGTTGGTCTTAAAACTGGGAACAAAGAAAGTGAGTGCAAAGGAATTTCCACGTTATTGCTTGCCTTTCTTACATCCACTACGTACTCGTCTCGCTTGAATAACCTTAAACCATACGTAGGTAATAAAGCGAAATCACTCTTCTGAAATAGTGTCCACCTACAGGACACAAGAAATCTCAGTCAGAGCAAATGTGCAATGTGCTATTATGTGACCACAAGAGGACGAACGCCAATGAGGGCGCATTCATTTGATCGAGCAAAGCCATTATTGAAAACTTAGTGCTAAAACATTTATTTAAACAAGCTGCGTTACACATTTCTGTGTATTTAAAGCGTTTATTATTTGTTCATTACCACGTATATTTTTAAGAAATCGCCAAAAATAAAATATCAGATCAAATAATTAAATTTTAAGTAAAATATTCCGGCAATTACATTTATTTACAGTGTATATTCATGGTACGTTTACAGGCAACATTAACATTTTCACAATACATCTGAACTGCATGTCCTACATAACTACATGATATAGATATAAATATAAACTTCTTGACAAAGCTCCCCTACTGCTTTTACTGCTTTATTTTGGACAATACAATGGGTCTGCTGTCTTTATATAAAATTGTAACTTTAAAATCCTACCTTTTGCAATTCTTAAAATGTGCAGAATATTATACATTTATAAAAAAAAATTCTTCGAGATACTGTACGATTTACTACCCTGCTAAAAAGGCGTACTTAAATATAACCATTGTCCTATTGGTTAAATACAACGACAGCATAGTTTCTTAATACAAATGAGCAACGTAGCAAATCATTTGTCTTTCTATTGGTTACTGGAAAGCAATTTTACATATTCACCAAATCGATTCATGATTTTTAAGTCACGAACAGCGCTCCGCGCTTATATGCTTCCGTTCTGTGCGCTTGGAATAATTGCATGCTGTAGTACATGATGGCATATGCACATGGCACGTTTCCACGAACCTTTTTACCTTATATATTTAATAAGATGATTTAATGTCCTTGCTTGCCTGACATTCCAAATTTTGTTTGCAAGGGCTTGTCGCAACTTGAATTCAATTTTTGTAAATAGGTAAAATTGAACTTCTATCAAACTTTAATTTAACACGCATATTGAGCAATCACCCACCTAAACACAAGTAGCTATTTAAGATCGCTTTTAGGAAATTTTGAACATACAATTTGCTGCTATTTATGAAACTAAAGTTCATATTTTCCACTAGATTAAATGGCAAGAAGCCCAAACTGGGAGATGTAAATGCAAAGAAGGACTAATTACTGCTATCTCTAAATATACTAAGGAAAACGTACATAGTTGGATGCTGTTACAGTAATTACTGTTTAATATTAATGATATTGCATGTATTGTTGCGTTGCCCATTCAATGTTCTTTATTGTGTCATCCCATTGTGCTCGGGAACAATAATATTTCTAGTGTAACAAACAACTCATTATTACAACGTCATTTCGGTGAATACAAGGTGCTCAGTAATGCCTTTACTAAAAGAGTCGAGGAAATTTTATTTCAACTTCCAACGGCTTTCCGTGGAAACCAAATTATGCATGTATTTTATTCTCCATTTCTAACTACGGAGTTCTAATATTCAACTCTACCGAAGAGATTAAATCTGACCGAATGCTAAATTTATACACGCCAAATTTGAATAATTTGGAGCCTAAACTTTGTTTTCCATTTTCATGTACTTTTATACATATTGGTTGCGCCATTCCGAAAATGTTAAAGTGAATTTCCATCATACTAATCGCTAATTAGCGTAGTAAAAATGAATAATGCAATGTTGCAACTTTTATAATGATTAATGATTTAAATGTACACATTTATGATATAAAACAATCATTACTCGAATAACAGCTATTATAAAATCTCTTAGGACATATTTTGAGCGTATTACTAGGCTGTTGCTGATTTAGTTAACACAATATTAAAAAAAACGTAAGCAATCCATTTTTTGACACGAACAGGAGTATACATGCGAATTAATTAAAACTGTAAGGTGGTTATAATTAAAATAAATTTTTTATGGTAATTTATACGAGATTCTTTAAATTTTGATCTTATATGGTATCTAAAAATCTAAACCGCATTTATAGAGCTTTTTTTATTAGATTAATAGAAGATATTTGGTTATGTACAATTCAAACGAAAGCGAAATAAAAGAAAAATGACTGAATAAACTGGACGCCTAAATTATTTATCAATCTTTCCCTCGCGCCACTTCGATCATGCCCTAAAAAATAATCAGTATACAGAGTTACATTTTTCAAGATCTTTATATATACAAACGTCCACAAACGCATATTATGCCAGTTCACATTATTAAATAGGTTCATCCATACATAGGCAGTATTTAAACATAAAAAAACAGACATTTATTCTCAGTAGCTAGTTAGGCTGAAATTAAGACGAAAGTTGAAACATAATTTAATAAGTTTTATGTATGCTATTAGCGTATTACAAAAATTATCCAGCGAAAAATGTTTATATAACTGTCTCGAAATGTCAGTTGAAAATACGACGAAATAATTTTTTATGTATGAAATATTATTTTCTGCCTCCATAAAACAAAATAAGGTCTTAGCAGAGTTTTACTGCCCCAGCCTTACACAGTTAAAAAGGTTTTATTGCTCTGTTATCAATATCAGTATCAAACGGTCTGCAGTCAAGACGACATTTCTGGAATTTTTTTGCTTGAGGAAAGCTTGTTTTCGTATTGATTACAAGTACTAGCAGATTATACAATAAGAAAGCTTTAAGTAATATGAACGTTTCCTTCAACTATATTAGCTATCAACTAAATCTGTCTAATTTTTATCGGTATTTACAATACAATCACTAAATACAAGGTATGACATTAAGATTGTAACTAATTTCAAACAATTATATGAAATTTGCAGTTGCATTATGTGTAGTCGTCGTTCTGAATATTCTGGCAGCTTCTTAGAATGTCTTAGAACTTTGGTCAGTAAATAAAAGGCGTAATGAGAAGACAACTGGGACCAATGGCTTAAAATGCTCTTAGAAGCACGACTAGTTGCAATCTTACTAGCTAACTATCGAGACCGTTTGACTGACGCTCGAAATATATAATACCTGGAAATACACTGTCTGTAGCCAGTCTTGGTTCTCGCAAAATATTTTTCACAAATGTAGCTAAACGCATTATAAAGTTACATTCAACTTAATCGAGTGCTTTGGGATCGCGAATTATTAATTTTTTTCCATTTTAGTATTCTCCTGAGAAGTTTTTTCGTGATTTTCGACGAAATTTACATTTAAATTCCCAAAGCTCTTGGACTATCTACTACTTGCGAATCCAATATGGATTCTGGATATACCTATTTCCATTCTCGAATAGCTAAGATACAACTTAAAAACATACATATTCAAATAAAGTAGCAATGTGATATTAAGAATAATGTTTTATATTACTTACCTAGTACATTAAACTAAAGACATTGAACAACATTAATTAGGGCTTGCCGCAGTGATGTTTTGTTTTCATCCTGTCGTCATAGCTTTTAAAAATCTAAAAAATGAACGATGTGTGCTAAAATACTCACTTTTTGCACTTGCTACATACCTAGCTACTATTGTACATGCGCGTTAAAGATTTTAAGGAACATCTTCCAGACAATTTAAGGAAAACATATCTCGTAAAAAGAGAGCTACTTTCCACACTGAAGTTGATGCACAAGTATCAACTTTTTTATGTGGCTAAAATTTTCATGAAAAAAAGCCACAACTCTATGAATTAATATTTTAATCAAACTTAAAGTTTGAAAACTATCCTATCAACAGAATATCCTTATGAGGAAGTAAAGGTTAAACAATACTAAATATGATTTGACCAAGTTACGACTTGAATATTGATCAACCAACTAGGAAAGTTCCCAACGTCTATTTAGACATTATTGGTAAATAATAAAACTTTCCACGTCTAATGCACATACGAAGGCAATTGTTTCAAAACAAAAGATAGTGAACTAGTAATGTTTGTTACTGAATGCTTTTTGAATAAATGGCGAATATATTGTTATACCTTAGAACTGAAATCAATCATTAGCTGGAATTATTCGAATATGAGCATCAAATGGAATACGTATAGAATACTAATTCAGATAAAAATGTGTCGGCTGAGCTTTTAAGCGAACAACTCTCTTATTGAAGCCACGTTTAATTCATGTAGCTATATCCAAGCAGAATATTAAAGCAGTAATTGGATTTTGTCGTTACTACGTCTCTGTTCTTCTGTTTAATAAACGTTCAAATTTAAAAGATCCGTTCAATTTAGTAGGTTCCTTATAAAGCAACGCCGTGCCGTGATGAAGAACAAAGTAGCCTTCATACGCATATAAAATTTTCAGAAGCATGTTATTGTTCTTAATGAGTACGTGATATGTAAAAAATTTTAAGACCCTACATATTAAATCCTTTATTTTTCATATAATGCATGGTAAGTAAGAGAATTATATGCAATGTTTATGTTGAATTTTGCTCTGAAAGTAATTGTTTGCGAAGCTACGGAATGCAAAGGTGTTGCTAAATAATGTGCTTTCTGCGTGAGCGTTTATTCGCAGAGATACCCAGGGAACGACCGTTCCGATTTTAATGAAATATGCTTCGTAGGTAATGTTGTTTACAAAATGCGGCCGCAAAAGAACGATCCGGAAACGGAAATTAGCTGTATTAAAATTTTATTCCAACAACCTACAGACGTTAAGGTCAGGTAATATGAATCTAAATTTGCCTTTGGTTTTTGTAGCAACTTAGTAAGCATGATAGTACTAGTATACTGCATATTATGAAACATTTATTTTGATAGATACGAGCTTGACCAGGTAAAAATGCAACCCCAAATACGATGTATAAAGCTAACTGGATCCCTATTGCATTAGCACCTCGAATTTGACATATACTGTTTACATGTCATTGGTGGCACTGTAAATCTATGTCAAATTCGAGGTTAGCAGGTTAGGTTTTGCGTCAGTTTGTGTCAAAACTGACTAACCTCGAATTAGACACAAACTGACACAAAACCTAACCCGCTAACCTCGAATTTGACACAGACTTGCAGTGCCACCAATGACATGTAAACAGGCTATGTCAAATTTGAGGTGCTAATGCAATAGGAATCCAGTTAGCTAGTAGTATTCCGGAGAGTGTTCTCCACTTTTGATACAATAGCTTTAATTAAATGGAAGAAGAAAAGAAGAATATAATTTGTTTGAATCTTGCGGTACGATTTTACTTCTTCAGTTCTAATGGGCATTGGAAAGACACTTTTCATTTCGTTTATAATAATTGTCGAAATGACTAATATTAGCTGAAATCATAAATAACTTTTTTGGTTGCATATTTAGCAGTAAACATGTGTACAACTGCACATACACAGCATCACCGAGTCTCTCAGCTATATTCCCCAACAGGATAGTGAAGAATTTTTATTTACCAGGGATATATTTTTGGGGAAAATTACACCGACCGTATGTTATAAATAACCTTTAAGAAGCGAGTTTGCTCACCCGAGAAGTCAATATCTGTGGGAGTTAAGTTCTTATGTAATATTACGTGATAATTCCTACGACCCTTCAGACCTCGGGACGCATAAGAGGATATTGCCTTGCCATATTTTTATAGAGACAGATTTGTGTGTACTTCTAACAGTTTCTTTCAGCAACACATCCATTTTAATGATTTTATCAATAACTTACTTAAAGCGATTGCTTAATTTTGTTTATTAATCGGTAAGTATTTGATTGTTTTTGTAACAATATTCATCAAAATCAAGACATTTTATAAAACGTTCCTGCCATGAAGTAAATTTGCTTGTTACATTTATTTAAGCAACAGCAACGTCAAATTAAAAAAAAATCGATAATACAAATTAGAGATATACCTTTGAAATAGAAAATGTAAGTAAAAGTTCTGTAACAGTGTTAAAGAAAACATATCATATACAACAGCAAAGTTAAGAAAAGTAGGTACGGAAGGAAGTTGTTGCAATATATCAATGCTTTACGCAATTTGAGTAATGAGGGAAAAACTTAAGACTCGCCGCTTTTCCTCTCCTACGCACTTCGTATATTGCGAAAAATAACTGTAAATGCTTAAGTGCTGAGACAAAGCATATTTTTTAATAAGGCTAATGTAGTTTCTGCGGCGTTGGCAGAAGTATGTTGACAATGTTGATTTTATAAGTAGAACAACAACTAGAGATGAAAGTTGTTTCCGTGTTTAACTGAACAAGGACAGCTTGCTGTCATTTGAACTGCAGCCTAGATATTGTCCATCTGCATAAATGTTCTTTTTACTTGTTTATATTGTTACCTTGTATTAAGTGAAAAATAAAGGAATTTGTTATTATTATTATTATTATATATTAAGGTATCCTTATTGTTACGGTCGGTTTGCGCATATCTTTACGTTAGCCTATAGTTGGGACATCTTCCTAATGCTATCCCTGCCCCGAGTTGCCATACACGCACTTAATTACTAAACGAAGATAAAAAGAATATGAATAATGATTTCCACTACGGTTATTGTGAGATAACAGTTTTGCTTATGATCGGGACTACTGTGTTAACGAGTTCAGTTAAAATAATTACTTATCTGTTGACTTTTGATGTTCGAAGGTTAGGTATTTGACGTGTAGAGACTCGGCTGTGCCTCTTGTCTCATAAATGAGACCCTAACTAACAGCTGATGCTCGTTAAGAGCTAATTTGGGTTGCCTATGTCAATTTATGCGTAATATTTCAAATGTGTCTTAGCTTCATAATAAATTTTAGTTGCAATTAGCAATTCTAGTGTCATTGCATCACATTGTGGTTGTATTTGCCTATTTTTGTATTCGTCGCTTAAGAATAGAAAAAAAGCAACTTGAGCAAAAAAGTAGCAAACAGTTTGTAGAGATTTTTGTGAGACGGTGTTTCCAAACTAAATTGTGGAGGATTTGTGTTTTTATGAATAGCTGAGTATTCATTATTGTTCCCGATTCGTGGAGTTAAATAAACCCAGCGATAGTTTGTAAGCCGTTAATCTCCATGTTGGCAACTTTGTGATGTAACGTTTATTTTATTCTTTAGGTATTTATTGAGTCAGCACTGGATTATATTGAGTATGGTTGGAGAAAACACGTTAAAATCGCTTTTCATCTTGAGTAAGCTTATTAAATGAAAGACACACATGTGAGCTAATGATACATTTACTATAAGGTTTTTTGTTGATGGTTTTTTAGTGATGGTTTTTATTTGATCTTTTACTGCTTATGGTGTTTGATATTTTTGAGCTAGTCTGTGTGTCTTGGGATCGTGCAATGCATTCTTCTTGTTGATGTTATCTCATTGCAGTTATATACAATTTTGGGCCCATTGGTATATACAATATATACATGTTTTATTGGCGTGTATATACATATCAAAATAAAGATCACTGTAATTGCATTGAATTTACGTCTTGCTATTGCTATGATAGATTACGGCTTATCAAAGATTTTACGTATAATAAAGATACATTTTTATGAGCTCACCGTTGAGATTTAATCTTCCTAGCAAGTTCTGATACTCAATAAAATCTAAGAATTTTCCAATTCAAATTTTGGCGAATTGGTGGCCCCTGCATTTAGTTATATTGGGTTTAGTGTTAACCCACTCCCTTTTGCTGAAGTTCAGTCATAAAACTAACCAGGTTTTAAACCTTAAAAATAGTATATACTAAGCAATTAATGAAGAGTGGTACGACAAATTGCTAATCTGTGATCATTTCATTAAATGTGTCATCTAAATTTATAGCCATTACTAAACATGCAAGTAGCATAACAATGCAATGGCTTGTAATGTAGCTACAGATTACGTCAGTATCTTCGCAAATATTTGACGCTCTTTGTCTTCGTTGTCAATACATGCAATATAAAATTGCTATCTCGAATTCTACATATTAGTAGATCTACTAGCATTATTTCGGATTTTAACCCAGGCATTTCACAGAGGATGTATCCTGGGCACTATAAATAAATCATTGTTCCACTCTAACTGAAAGCAACTTGCGTTGTTTGAAATCTAAAAATAATTCGAGCATAAAAAGCTTTTGTATGAAATGTTTCAAAAATTTACATTTAAATGAATTATTTAGGATAAAAATCCGATATTATATTATCCGCTGGAAAATTATTCTATTGTGCTGTAGGAATAAATCGTTTTAAAGAGAAATTTATCAGGCGCAAGCGAAAACACACATTGTTATTCCAGATTGAGATTAGGAACAATACGAGACTCCCCTTTGTCGGACTATTAGGTGGGTTTCCGGTATGCATTCAAAGCGCCACGGAATCGGAACACAATCGATAGGTCTCGCCTAGTAGAAAAGGGATAGCGTCTAGAGGAACCAATTGGTACTTAGTCTTACAATTTCGGGGCTTTCCGGGAATAGACCCTCCACCAAAGGTCGAGGATATCGATCTAATTTTACGCATCCTTTCGCATCACCAATTCACCGCAAAATAGATGCGAAGGTGATGAATTGTATATGGTCTTTACTAATTAAGGGTAGGTTCGATTACTATCACCACTACTACTATTACATTGATGATTGCAAATGCATTGATTTTTCTCAAGTGTGAAAGAACAATAAGTTACTACCCAACGTAATTCAATGAACTAAGAATAGACAACGTGTTGATACTAGTGAGGTGGTTCTCTTACTAGTTTCACATCATATTAATTTGGATAATATGGTAATCTGAAATAGTATCGTCCTTCTTTTTCCTCTCTACGTCCATTACAGTCTTAAACTTTCGTTCATCTCAACATTTGGTGTCCCATTTATTGTCATTTTATATCAGAAATTTTCTTCAAATAGAGAGCCATAGTCCTGTGCCTCTGATCTTCCAAGGAGTAGAAGAGTTAGTCATGGAAAACAATAACATGGATTTATTGTTTTGCAATATATCATCTTAACAGTGATAGAGTGATAAATCCCAAATAATACAATGACGCTCGCTTTAGTATCCATGGACCACCCTTACGTATATATTTTTAATTCTATTTATACTCATCACATGCCGTTTATTGCGATTTTCATAGTAGGCCGAAGAAATGATTTACAATGTTCTAAATAGAATGTATAAACAAAAGACAGATAACACTAGAAAACATAATATATCGTGTGTTTAAAAAACGAACTCATTTGCAGCATGCCATGATCAAATTGGCGTAACTTGATAAATACCTACTGAAGCAATTGAACTACCATAAGTCAGAACGAACTAAGTTGCATCTTGATCTTGAACTACTTTTCAAAATATGTATGTACAAAACACATAGAAAAACAATTTTTATTAACTGTCATGATTAATCCACTCGTTGTTGTATATTCGGCGATGCTGCAGAGAGAGGAAACATTTGAAAATTCATTTTCTGGAACATCAAACAGTCTACACACGCATTTATATTAAATATTTCTAGTGGTGCTGAATTAGATAGGTATGGAATTGTAATAAATCAATTAATTCCATTAACAACACTTCCAGGAACACTTTATTTTTACTAAAATATTCATGATAACCGTTTGAACTATTTGCTCTTTAACATTTTTTGCAGTGAAATATCCGTACTATTAAATTGTTATGTTTTGGCTTCTTAGCGTATGCTCCAATTTATTTCATTTACTAAATATACTATAAACACAGGTTTATACCCTGTATAAAGTCTTCCACGAGCTGTGAATCAAAGTTAAGTTTAATTGTGTCCCTTTTACTCACTCTCTGCCTCCCACACACTTGGACAAAACAAAAACGTATGGCTCTACATTTTTTCATAAAAATTATTCTAACTAGATTAACGGTTAATTTTTGCAAAGAAAATCATTCTTGGTAGTTTTTCAATCAAGCATTCCGTTTGTCAGAAATATGTTGTAAAAGAAACCTTCTTAGGGCCGGTTCTACAATCCAAGGATAAAGTTATCCCAGGAATAAATACCCTAGAAACGATTGTTGTAACAAAGAAAACTATGACAATTATACCTCGGATAGCTTATTCTAAGTATATACTTGCATTGTAGAATTGGCCCTTAGTAAAAGCAAAATATATTTTTGTAGAAAATAGAAAAGGTTGAATTGAGATCTTATAAAGTGAATCATTATTACATAATAGTCGGCAAAAATGTTCGGAAAGGCATTTATAAAATGATCTTTTATTTCTTTTTAGTTTCCAACGCTCGGAAAACATTATTTCCGATTTTACAGTATATTTCTACGTCTTTGTGTATATCAGGTTGGTAATATTTGGATTAGTAATTGGTATTACATTCGTTGGATATGTTGCATATACAACATGGTACAATTCTTACCAGTTGTACTATTTTTGAAGTATTACCTTTGCTTATGATGCTGAAGACGCATTTTTCGGGCGCCTTTTAGCGATGTTTAGTAAAAGAATGTATCCCGAAAAATAGGTAATCTGGTGTAGATTTGGTGCTTACGGTTTGATTAACTTTGTGCCCGTCTGTTTGAATTAGGATTTTACAGTATTTGAAACAAAAACCAACTGTGTGTCGCCCAAAACCTCAAAAATGGAACTGGAACTGTTACTGTTATCGTTGTATCTTCATGTGATCTAACGTTTTGTTGGATTTATTTTTAGATCCTCCCCCCCCCCCCACTCCCCTTCAATATTCCTCAAGTTATCTGCCACAAATCCTCGAATGTCGAAGAAGCCGTCCGTACTCTTTCCAATCTGTTGGGCTACAAATCATATACGGGGAAAAACCATACCACCTGGTAATACAGATTCGCTTTGGCCGACTCCTCATGTTATTCGATGTAAGTGATCAGCAGTGCAGGTCGCAGCCATAACTTTTGCGTTTCGCGTTGCGTCTGAAATCGCATATCTTGTCGAATTACGTTGGTTATGGAGGTTACTTATTGCGAATTTTAAATTTATTATAATTCTGTAACTTAAAAACAGCCATTACCCTTTTTAATGCTAGGTGATGCTTTTGCATTTAGTTCTACTTACTACTTCGCCGAATCGATTCCGAGCAGTTGTATAGTCAAATCTTTTGTTTGCATAATCCCCGTATATTATTTGGTTCATTGAATCTTTTGTGATAATTTATATAATAATAATTTTAGTTACGGGTTCATTTTGAATATCACGAATGTTGTGTTGTTTGTATAATAAATTAATTTTGAGTATAATGCACTTGGCGTTATTATCTCAGTGACCTTATTTTGAATTTACACTGTTGAACCTTATTAGTGGGTTGAAACAATTGAAAAATTTTGAACATTTAGATATTGTTACGACATCTATCAGAAATAACAATTCATTATATTAGTCCTTTTATTTCATTACAAGTAGTAATGCATCTGAAAAAAATCTCCTAAATATACATTATTTAGTACAGCTAAAGTGATCCTTATCTCTCTATTGCTGTCCTTTCCAGAATTATACAAAATAAAGTAAAGTTACAAAGATTTTAAACGTCTATAAATAGCTTTTCTTGCACTTAATTTAAATACTCATTCGTTTTTCCGTATACTTTCCTATTTATTCTGATTCACGAATTTTAGTCCTTCTAACAACAGATTTGCATTTGAATGGAATGACAAATATATAATACTGATATTAACATTATTTAAACCACAAGAAATATTAACAACGTTCAGCATTCAGCAAGTTAGGTTTCAAACTTCAAGGCTTTTGACACCTGTAAAAGGTGTTACGCCAAACTGACATCCGATAATTTCTCTCGAAAATAAAAAGCTCTGGAAAGAGTTGTAGCAGTCATTCTACAGGTTCAGCGTTCTGGCAGCGAGTCAAACCGCTTATGATAAATTCAACTGCTTCTATATTATGGCATTTTGTTGCGAAATGAATTTTATTTTTGTTTGCGGAAGCGGTTTTGCAGTGAAATGGAGGAAACTGTATATTTTATAAAAAGCACTGCAGGCTGCGGAACACTATGCCGTATTTACAGGATTTTACTTTTTATATATATTAGCGAAAAGAGGGAGATTGAATTTCAGTTTAGTCAAAGATTACTCTCGGTATTGAAGTAATGCAATCGGCTTTTCATCTGCCTTACCTTTTTATCAAAGTGCTATTGGGAAAAGTAGCACAAAGTAGAAATTTAATCTTTTCAAAAAACATTATTACGTAGCTTTTTCCGCTGCACAGCACAAAGCGGCCTTGTTTATTAATGGGTTATGACGTCCACTTTGCGAAATATTACCTTACTGGTACTGAGTACATATTTGAATAACAATTACATCAGAATAGAGGTGGAATTCCATATTTTGAATGAGCTAGTGTATTATTTAATTACTTTTAACAGATTGAATTGCATGGTAATAAAATTTTGAAAATCAAATACTCTGCAGACTGCATGTACAGTCGTGTGCAAATAAATCTGGGACAGTGTTTTTTTCACATGCAGATTCAGTTAAGAATTGAAGAATATCTCCATGGATTTCCTGCTATCAGAAAGAGTTACATTAAACTTTAACAGGTACTGAAACCCGTAACTCTCTCTGATAAGAGGAAATCCATGGAAATATTCTTCAAATTCTTAACTGAATCTGCATGTGAAAAAAACACTGTCCCAGATTTATTTGCACACGACTGTATGTGTAGCACACCTACCGCAGTAATTATTTAAAAAGGGGGTTTCCATAACCGATTCCAAATATTTACTGGTAATTAAACCATGAGCTTAGCATGACTAACGCAATTTTTATATGCCTATAAAATTACAGTAAGCTTTAATATATTAAAGGAAGATAGTTATTTAGCAATTTGATGCCGGCGTAGGAGCGTGCTATAGATTATTTTTATTAGTAATGGGCTATGTACGAGTATGAGAAGAAAATGAAGTTTAATCAAGCTTTAATTTTAAACTACTGTACATTTCAGTCTATACCTGACAGTTACGATTGTTTCAAGAACCATATGAAGTAGACCGAATAATTATCTTATTGTAGGCAGTTAAGAAATTAAGTACATTTGCAACTAACAAGTTCTTTAAATCTTGAGATTTATTATACCGTTTTAGTGTAACAGAAATTAATTAGTATCGATGCATACATATAAAACCGCAATTAATAAAAATTACATACTAAAAACAGTTATTTTATTGAGTTGAACAATTAATTGAAGATTTCCTATTAGAAATGCAATTGTGTAATAAGTAATTATTCTGAATGTTTTTCCTGTGTATGAACTATTTTTGTATTGATTAAGCTATTATTTAAAGAAATCCAATGCTCCCAAACATTTTTGTACTTAAGTAACCACTTAGCTGTTGCACTGCTCTACTCTACATTTGAATACAAAAAACAAAAACACATTTTACTGTAGACCTACCTTACCGCAAATTAGCCAAATTAGATATACATACAGAAATGATAGAAATTCCCACAAGGTATCATTTTGGGACCGCCGTGTACACCAATATGTTCGATTTCTTTTAGACTTTGACATGTAAAATAAAATAATGTTTGTAAACAGAAGATAAATAAGGTTCATGTACATAAACAGTTTTAAAAGCCATATCACAACTGTTGTGGTAAAGTATATCCCACATAGTGACCATAACAACATCGACGAATATTAGTGATATGCAATAGATCAATAACGTGCGTTGTATGCTCAGAAGCTACAAAAATATTATATAATATGGGAATTAGCAATTTTTAAATAGAGTTTTGATATGTATAGGTCAAAATAATTCTATAATCTAGATAATTGAAAACATTAAAAGTTGATTAGGTAGAAGCGCATGCTTACATATTAAAACCAGTAAGTAGTCGTGTTCTAGATATTTAATAATGTAAAAGGCTGCAATTATAGTATTAGCTGAGAAACGCTCATTTAGGTCCAATATAGTAAACGTTTTTCACATTTCCACTGATTGTCGTACATTTCCTGCCCATTAGTCCTTACAACGTTGAAATCCAATACAATATTCCGAGGATTTCATGAAATTAGTATTTGTAATAATTTATTTGACCTCACCCCCACCGACGGCATTTGTGCCTGCAAAATTACTTGTTTTGGCATTGTGGTTCAGATGTTATTCCAATTAATTTACAAAATGTAGCATAGGGATGTTAAATACCATTTTTAAGGTAGTGCGAATTTCAGCCTTGTTAATTTGTGTACTGCAATAAGTATTAGTAGTTTTCCATCTTCTGGTCCATTTTAAAAGCCGATTATGGAAAGAAGTTTGACAGTCAACCACAAACTTGTTCACAAATCCACTTTAAAGTTGAAGTAATGGACGACCTTATTTTTAGAGATCAATTGATCCCAAACGAACGAATTTTTAGCAGATTGCTCACAGCCTGTAAGTCGTCGAAAAAGTACGTTTGTGAACACTCGGAAGTAAAAAGCTACAACTAGCCAAAAATTTTCCATATGCCTTTAATTTAAAATCCGTAAATCGTCAAAAGATCGTGCGGTGTAAAACAACATTAGACAACATTTTCAAATTAAAAGGTCCATTCTTATCGCCTTTATTGCTAGTTATTTGGAATCCATTGCAGCTAGGTGATATTTCACGAATCAGAATAATTAAATGAATGATAGTTTAAAATTCGACTTAAGAATATATTTTACTTTACTGTACACGGTGGTTTAACTCAACATGCAACAAGGAACGCCTTACTCCAATACATCAATATTATTTCCAGCACCAACAACCACCAATAGCAGGCTGCTATTGCTATCGCCAAAAGGTCTTGGTTGAAAAGAGAAATACTGATATTAGATTAGAGGTAGCTGAGCTTCAAAAATCTATCGTTTACATTTATTGTTAGTTAATCAGATCCATCACTTAGAATGGAACTTTTATTATTCAAAATCAAACGATATGATTTTAACTTTTTCAAAAAACTCACTCTATTTGATTTACTAAATTAAGTAATTGAAGACATTCTCAGTATCTCAATTTTCATTCGAACTTTCAAATTTCCAACCATAATGGTGATTATTGTAAATTTAAATTCATTCAATCACATAATTTGTCTCACCCTGCTAATTTTAAATTTCACCAGAAAACTTTCAATTTTAGTTATGAAACTGTCACAGAAAATGGCATAACCATTTTAGATAAATAATTAAAATTAAGTCAACCCTTCAGGTACTATTAATATTAATTCTTTGAATAACAGCTATGCATTCTGAAAAAGTGTTGATTACCTCTGGTGTTCGGGGTGCGGATTTTATCAGAGCTGAAATTAGTAGAAAGATTTCCAATTAAAAAAATTCTAATAATGTTTATAATACTTATACTTTTAACAAACCTACAGTCACCCTCACAAAAAAGACTAAAAATTCTAATCCACTTCGCCTCAAGGCTGATAAACGCCATTGTTTAGTCATTATGAACAAGTCTGATTATATTGACAGGGTCTGTGCTTTCCTTAACTCTACGGATTTCGTGAATGTCAACAGCATGGTTGGGCATTATTGTATTTATATTTCCTTTTTTACATATTTTTTTTTAAATTTTTACACTACCTTTTATTCCCTGGAGATTTTTTGGGGCTAAATTAAAAATTATTGTAAAAAGTTAGAAGTATGATGTATAGAAATACTGGATTGCTAACATTAGTAATAAAATGTAGTGCCCATTCCAATCCCTTTAAAGACATAAAGTTCTCCAGAAGAAGTGACACTAAACGTAAGTGCAATTCTTCTTCTTCTTCGTTTAGGCCTGTTCATTTACAACTTTTCTTTGGTTAGAATATGTAAGTGGGGCTCAACAGCAATTATCATAAAAAGACAAGCCGGAAATTGACAGTATTAAAACAATTTCTGTGCGGACTTGCTTCTTAAGCGTCAGTAGAACGAGTTGTTAGTACTTTTGTACATGCGCACTCCGATTTATAAATCAAAATGGGAGTAGAAAATGCAGGAAAATTAGTGTTCTTATTTAAATGTCATAATGAAATGTAGTTGAAACGCGAAGAAAATGTATATTTCTTTCTTTTCTTATATCTTGTATTGTTCAGTTTTATGAATATTTCTAGTGTTTATTTTATCGAATGTTGACTGAAATAAGTTCATTTCTTATATTTTCTTTAAAAAATGTTTAAAAATAGTTGAGTTTAATTTAAATGGTTATTTTAATTAAGAAATCAGATGATTTAAATAATGATTTTAATGGTAATTAAAATCAATTGATTAAATAAGACCCTACTCAACAAAGATTCTAAATTTTCTACTCTTGTAAGAGTCAAAGGTAATTTTGATATTATCAAATCTTTGAATATTCCTTATTAATTATGAATCCATATATTCCACAACTTTATGGCTTACCAAGAGTTCACAAGAATGATAGGCCTATTAGACCAGTGGTTTCCTTTACCAAACAACATTCCTGCTTCTTTGATCACCTCTTGGATAGATAAAATTATCAACCGGTACACTAAATTCAAACCCAAATGTACAATTAAAGATTCTATTGCATTAACTAAAATTGTATCGACTTTGTCCTAGTACACCTCCTAGAGAATATTATGATCTTCTACTTTTTCTAATTCAGATTTATATCACGTTCAAATAGATTCGCTCTCTCTCTTACTAACTTAGTTCAATCTCAAATGTTATTCAAATTTGATTATTTGAACGGCTGAAATGAAAACTTTGAGAATGATCACAGGCTACACACCACATGACAGGAAGAGAAACGTAGAAATAAGAGAAAAATTTGAAGTTGACGACATAGTTCGGTGGACGAGAAACCGCAGAAGACAGTGGAACGAACACATAAATAGAATGACGGAGGATAGACTGGTTAAGATAGTTAGAAACGAAATCCCTCCAGGCAGAAGACTCCCTGGCCGACCACACAAATGATGGAGGGATAGCTGGCAATCCACATCACAGGAATAGGCTTACACCCATACCCAGAATAAAACAGGCAATTTGCCTATCAAATAAGAATAAGAAGAAGCAGAAGATTATTTTTAGCTAAAAACAGGATTAGCCATGGGTTCTAATTTATCTCCACTTTTAACAGAAATTTTCATGGACAACTTAGGAAATACTATTTTTACAGAAGCCCCCTTTATTAAAAACATGTTGTATTGGGGTAGATATGTGGACGATATTCTTATAATTTTTAATTCAGAGAACCCTAATATTTTTTTATTTTATATTGGCCTAATTCATCCTACCATTCGATTTACTTTTGAAATAGAAAATAATAATTCACTTCCCTTTTTAGTTTAATTGATTTCAAAAACCATTAATCATAATAATTCAATTCAATTCAGCATTTATAGAAAACCAAGTTGCACTGATCGCACCATTCCTTTTTCCTTCTCCCACCTCCTATTCCATAAACTAGCTAACTTTCACTTTGTTTTTAGATGTTTAGTATGTATTCCCATTCCCTTAGGAATTTTAAATCCGAATTCAATGTTATTAAATATGGCTTTTAAAAATGGTTACCCTTTCGAATTTAATTTTGACTATTTTCCATAAACTCCATAAAAAACTTTCCACTAATTCAACACCCACTGAAAAATCTGACAATTCTGATTCAATTGCTTCTCTTTCACTTTCAATTAAAAACATTTTCAAGAAATATAATTTAGATACACATTTTTTTTGTCCTAACTTTTCCCCCACCGCCTAATTATTTCCCATAAAAATTATATTCCTCTTTTAGATGTATTCGGCATTTATCGTCTTATTGTTTCTGATCTGATTGTTTTTATACTGGCTACAGAGGCTGTTCTTTCAAAAATAATTTTCCGAACACTTTGCTTATATTAAAAATAATAATGTCAACATATATCAACCCAATAAATGTATCTTTGCTAATCATATGCTCCAATCTAATCACTCATTTGAGCCTAATATACATTTAAACATTTTGCACTTTGCCAAAAAATGTACTTTCTTGAACTTGTTGCGACTCAATGCAATCAGAGATTTTGACAAAAGGCTAATTATATTTTTATGAATATCCATTAGTCCTGCTCTCCTTAGTTGCAGTTTAATTAATTCCCATTGCGAACCCTGTTTTATTAGCTCGTTGAGCACTACTGTTTCATTTTCTAGTGCACTTAAGGAATTTTTGTTTAGCTTTAGTGATTTTGGTTGGTAGATTTGGTGTTATGGTCATTCTCAAGGTTGCTTTTCTTTAAAAAGCATCTTGTATTCACTTGTCCAATTTTAATTAATTTTATCAATCATTTATGTAAAAATTTTAAATGTTTTAACAATTTCAATTTAACTTGGCAGCATTACTTCTAAATGTGTTAAATCCTAGTGTATTTTAACCTCAAATAATTTCATAATTTGACAATGCTTTCAACACAACAGCTTATTGTTAAGTTATTCCTTTTGTTATTTAGTACTCTTATTAATTACCAAATTCCTACTAGATATAACCATTTTTTGGCACCAAGAACCATTTGTTCGTTTTTTGAATGAATATTTGTGGATAACACCAAGAAGTGTTTATTGATATTTTGAAACACTAATGAACTGTGTTTGTATTTCGAACTCATTTTAATTACTTCCCTTGTCTAAAAGACGAAAGAAGTATTGTAATCACGAAAAATTACCTTCCGAGATTTCTTTAGATCTTCACGTTTTAGAATCCCTAGATGACGAAAACAGGTTTTCTCAATTCCGTCTGTCTGCTTGTCTGTCTGTCAGTCTGTTTGTCTGTCTGTCTGTCTGTCTGTCTGTCTGTCTGGTCTGTTGGCGGTATAACTCCAAAACTATTTGTTGGAGGAAGACGATATTTTGCATACACATTATATATTTACCTGGCATAAAACAATGAAATTTTCAGACAAATATATACAGGGTAAGCACCTTAAAAAATAAACTTTTGTTTATTTTTCCTTTAACTGAGAAAAAGAGAAAAGTAATAATTTGTACATATCGTAGGCTTTATCCTTGACATAAATGGGATCTAGCAGATATAGGATGAATGTTGTACGAGACCACAAAGAGCAACAAATAAGTGCGTTTTGTTAAATGCAGCTCCACGTCAACCGTGGGCTACCGCTGAACATTGAAATCGAACGCGCAGACTCGTTCGCAGGCGCTGAAGTTCGAATTCCATCACCGGTACTATTTTTTCTATTTGAAAATTAATGTAATATGCATTATAAAGTGTTTTCTTCTATCGTTTCAGTATTATTAGAATGGTGAAGATATTTTACCCTTACTTTCCTTCGATTTTTAAAATTATATAGTGTCACAACGTCTACTTGCGAGGGAAGTTTTGAGTAAAGGCCTTTACAGGTTTTTTAATCGATTTTTTGATTATTTTTATTGGTTAAAATATCACCTAGCTGCAATTGTTCCAAATAACTAGCAATAAATAGAATAATAATTATATACTAAAATTCTAAAATTTTATCTAGTGCTGTTTTGCACAGGACGCTTTTTTGGAAATTTCTGGCTCGGTCGTAGCATTTTTCCCTCTCATGTCTTACGAATGTCAAGTCAGAGCTCGTTTTACACTCTTACTATTTTAGGCAGCTATTGATTGATTTTGAATTTAAATTTTAAATATATAAAAAAATTGCGTAAGAGCTCGAATGCGCAATACTCTATAGTAGAAATGATAGAAGAATGGGGAACTCCATTCGTTCTATATCTTAGCGAATTTCATTGAAATATATTTAGCATGGGTATGACTGTATCTACTTAAGAACCAACGACATGGATTAGTACAAATAAAGGGTAATGTTTTTGGATTTTGCATTATGGGTTGAGTACAGTAAAATTGTCGTTTTATCTTAAAAAATTGGCCGCGGCTATTCCTCTTGCCCAGTGGTTTGGGGTCTTTAGACAAGTGTAAAACCAAAAAGTAGTGCCCCCACCCCCTGTCAAACAGCCGCCATCTTGAAAACAATTATATTTGTTTTTTCTCGCGATCCATCGGTCGCGCAAACAATGTTGCAAATAAAATTCTACACATTTTTGGTCCGTGCCGCGATACCGAGAAGTTGGTATTGCAAACGATCGAGGACGACAAAGTTACCAAAAATCGGTTTCCGCCATTCTAGCTCTGTGGGGGTAGTTTTTTCCGAAAATTGTGAATGTGAAAGTTGTAGTGCTTGAAAAAATGTGCACGAATCTCTTTTAATAATGTGATTGATTTAAATAGTCTCCGAGTGACAGCCCTTCAAAGTCCGCGCGGTGTGGGATATTCCGGCACAGCAAAGTAACCATTTTACTTTTGCGAGGTAATGTCGTCACCTCAATCAAGTAGTTTCAGTGTTAATAGGTTTTCAGAACTTAAAAGAAATTCCACAATTTTTGGCCATTGCCGCGATACCGAGAAATTAGTATAGGTAAAAAAAATTAAATGTATGAGAAAGGAGTATATCGTATGTTGAAAGTAATTTATTTTTGCATAAACCCTAAGATATAGTGTAGTTTACTCAGACACGTTTTCTTTTTTTTTGAGTTGTTTCTTCGTCTTGGTTCGGAGCCATTATCGACCATGATAGGAGTGTTGCTTGAACTTTTATTGAAAAAAGAGCCCACAACTTGTGAAGGTAATTCCTTGTCGGTGTCATAATTTTCATCCTCGCTGTCTGATTCAGTAATGGTTGAGTTGTAGCAGGTTTGTCAGCCGCAATGTTTGCAAATTGCGGAACACTTGAGGCCAGCTTTTCTGTAAACACAAGTTGGCCCACAATTTTTCGTACACCCACAGGTTACGAGGTTCAAGAGGCTGCAGGTGCGCGATCTTTGAGAGTTTCCACAGGCTCCAAACCTTGGGAAGATCTTTTCCATCCCCAATTCGTCGGTTGGATAATGCAACCCATCCATTGCAGGACATCATTTGGCCCAGTGAAGATTTTTCAGGTATCTTTATTTTGTACCCACGAAAGAAAATCTTTTTGGTCAATATTCTTACATCATAATTGTACGAGTTTTTAGCAATATTTTACACAGCTTCAGCAATAACAAATTACAAAAAATAGTCGGGAAACACTAACTTAAATATAAATTACCGTTTCATGTCATTTGGCCCATATGTTCAAAATATCATTTCGTTCACCTTAGCATGTTTTGGTTGAAGTGAAACAAGCTGTTTGTTGTTTAATAACATATAGACAGTCGGGTGTCTGTATTCTTTTTGCAAAAATTGTACGTGGTAAAGAGATTGTCAATTTGTTAAATTTTGGTCATTCGTGTATGAAATATTGCGAAACTATAAAACAACAGAATCCATAGCAGGAAAGCCAAATTTAGGACGAACTCCAAATATTATACCAGCAATTTTAAGAGTTTTACTGATCTGGGACAAATGATATGATTTTGGGCTCGTATATTCCTTTCCCATAATTTTTTTTTATCTATAGCAATTTCTTGGTATGGCGGCAATGACCAAAAATGGGTAGAATTTCTGTAGGTTCTGAAAACCTATTCACATTGAAACTACTTGAGTGACGTGACGCTTTTACCTCGCAAAATAGAAATGGTTATTTTGCTGCGCACCTTTCCCACGCAGCGCGGACTTTGAAGGGCTGTCACTCGGAGACTATTTAAATCAATCACATTATTAAAAAAGATTCGTGCACATTTTTTTAAGCCGTACAACTTTCATATTCGCAATTTTCGGAAAAAAACACCCCCACAGAGCTAGAATGGCGGAAACCGATTTTTGGTAACTTTGTCGCCCTCTACTCTTTGCAATATCAACTTCTCGGTATCGCGACACAGACCAAAAATGTGTAGAATTTTATTTGCAACATTTTTTGTTCAATAACTTTTTCTGTGCGACCAATGCATCGCGATAAAAACAAATTTAATTGTTTTCAAGATGGCGGCTGTTTGGCAGGGGGTGGGGGCACTACTTTTTGGTTTTACACTTGTCTAATGACCCTAAATCACTGGGCAAGAGGAACAGCTGCGGCCAATTTTTTTAAGGTGACGGGGTTTTTTCCGACAGTTTTACTGTACTAGAGGGTGAATCAAGTTCTCGAGTATTTAGTGCTCAACGTGGGCTCCTGTGCTACCCTCAAATTAAGTGTATGTGTATGTTTTGTGGGTAGTCTTGTTACTCTACTTCACAGACTAGTTTCAAGTTTTATCCCAACGTTGAATGGTCACTCGACTCAGTTCCGATCTAGTGATAGAGCAACGTTATTGTATACTTGTAATAAATATTAAGCAACCATCGGTATATCGCGTCAAGTTAACGTCCATCTCCTCGCACGATTTTGTAAACAACGTATATTTTAACGAGCAGTGCGAGCACTCAAAACATTTTACGAAATTATGTAAAAAGTATACTTACGAAATCATGGACTAGGGGATTACGCAAATTGCTTACCTGGAACAAACAGAAACTTGTAAGGATCATCAGCATAATAACCATGCAGAAGAAGAAATTTAATAGAAATGTTCTTGTCTTTAGTAACAGAGCCGTAAAGATCAATGAACGCAGGAATGCTTAAGCCGACAGGCGAGCTATAAAAACACTCTCATTGATTACTTCCAATCGTTCCAGCAATTTATCGCGTCCCGCAAAATGTAGCGTAAAGGAGTTTGTAAGAACAGTCGATGCAGATTAGTTGCCTGATAGGGCTTTAACTGGGTTACTTCATAATTTGCGGTTTCCGAGTCGTCCCTCAATAATTGAAAAGTCTTCGAACCGGGGTTCGAACTATCGATTGCGACTGCACGGCGTTAATAAGTGCCTTATCCGTGGACATGTGGGGGAACATGACAACCTGCTAGTCGCCATGATTAGGTAAGCAGAAAACCCTGAGTGTTGCGCCACTGCTTTACGATCAATATCCGTCCGTACCTATTCGTGACCATGCCCAAAATTCAAAGGGCACGAAATGTGAACGCATGCACTTTTCAGACCGTTTCATAATATTTGCCGTTTCCCGGGAAGCGTTTTCAAAACATTCCCATTTATTTAATGAAACTCTCAGGTGGAGTAATAAAGCTCGGCAAAGGCTAGAATCAATTCTCCATTGATGGTATCCTGTGTCAACGCTGCGTTTAGACTTCGATCAATCAACATTATAGATTAGCGACTGAAAAAGACCAGGAAAAAGGGAAGGTGAACTAATGCATTATGTCGAACACTAGTCCATCTTACTCTAATGCTAGAACTAACAGTAAATTAAATGATTAATACATTAAAACGTACCTACAGTTACAATAATTTAATTGGTATTAGCTAAATAAAGACTCAAAAAAATCATTAGTAGTGAGAGGATATCTGCTTGCATCGCACCCAAAATGTCAAACCACACAGTGGTCTTCGGTAAGCCATTCGTACAATTAAAACTGACAGTAGTGCAGGAATATCAGCAATTCATTCTCCATGCTGAAATAAATCATTGTGTTGGAAAAACTAGTTCACGTATATTCTAAGCGATCTCGCGCGGATGAAATATGATAGTATGCCAACATATTACAATAAAATGTCAAAACAACTGAGAAGCAAAACCGAGCACGAATCATGTATTACGTCATATTTCTGAGATGATTTGCTTATCAAAGAGCGAATTTCAATAAGACATTAAGTACAATTTAAATTAGAAGTGCAGGAGTACCTAACGCTTTAAAGTTACTTCTATGCGATGATAAATCATCGTACAGAGAAAAGTGGCATTTCAAATCGTCTTCCAAGAATGAAATATGGTACGGCAACGCATTACAATAATACTTCAAAGGGACTGACAAGCTTCTGGCTATCTTAACTATATACAATTATAGCGAAAGCAATATAAATACTTCAGAAGTTCATTTTAAAAGTTCTAGTACGCTAATAATTTCTTTTCTCCGTACATATACCCATTAAGAGAGTAGTAAATGGGACCTTATAGTGCCCGTGGACAGTTTTTAAATTATAGCCGTTGCTCGCAACTCTAATTATAAGAAAACAAAGTAAACGACTTATAATTTAGAACACTAAGTTATTTTTACAAGAAACGGAATAGTCGTCCACAAATACAAAATATAAATGCAACGATGACGAAGAGACTAAGTTCGAATTCGTTGCCTTATTATAATCAAAGTCAACAATTTGAAAATTTTGCAAACCATAGAAAATGTACAAAAAAGATCAGAAAAATCAACATTCTAAATGTCGCACCTTATTTGGACAGCAATTTTTAGAAATTCGCCGATATTACTACAATTCCCTCTCGTCCCTTCATTTTTCTCAAACGATAAGAAGCAACGACATTATGCCACTTGTAGGCTCAAGCACACGGGCAACGATTATATTTATTTGCTCAACTATAATTACTCAAGATACAGCGTCAAAATGTTTGTTTTTAGATGTTGGCAATAAACATAACATAAGCTACAACACCGAAATGTTTAGTATTTTTCAGAATCTTGCAACTAGTTTTACTAGCTGTGGGATGTAAGTTGATATATAACTAAATATACCGAATTCAACTATGTTGCATTTTAAAATGTTATTTTCACAGCTATAGGGGCAGATGGCAACGTGCAGTATTAACACTGAAAACAAATGAACGGGCTGTTCAGCCTAAATCAGCGGGTGACTAATTTTGGGCGTAACGCTACCCGCGAGTTATTGGTTAGTGTCATAAACTGGATAATAAGTATTGTGTCGAGAATTGGATAGAATTTAGATGTAAAAACTGAGAACACTCACTGACAGATAATGTATTTTTATTAATAACAACTCATTCTTTTTTTAAGTACCCTGACAACGTCAACATATCTACAATTACAACATCCTCCCACCTAAGTTAACAGAACACTCGGAGTTAACTTAAGCTAAAAACAATACAAAAATACAATTTCACAAATTCATTAGTGCTCAAGGACACAACCAGCTCAAGATGAACAGCACGTACTACACCACATGTAAATAAACAAATCCAAGCTTTTTGTCTGTTCTTAAGAAAAAATCGGTCCTGCCAGATCAATAACCGTAACTTCAAAAGCTGCTGCATCACGGACACGTAAAACAGGAAGAGGGATAGCAGGAGATTCAAATCGTTTTGCTTGTTGACGTTTGCAGACAACACAACTTGCAATTGCTGATTTTATCGCCTTCCTTCCACCCATTATCCAAAATCTTACTCTCAATATGGCAATTGCGTTCATGCACCTGTCTTAGAATAAGTGTAACCACTGGATGCCCTTTAGGTAGAAGAAGTGGAAATCTGAAATCATGGCTATCAGGTCTGTGAGAAATTTTTGTCTTAAAACGGATGACTCCACCGTGATCCTTAAACGGTTGCAGGCAGACAATATGTTTATCAGTAACTCCACTAAAACATTCCTCTTGAATGCACTTTAACACCTTCATTTCCGCATCTTTTATTTCATCAACAGAAAGTGGTCCTGTTTTCTTCATAACGTGATCTACATTAAAAACTCTGCAATTATTAAGAAATCTGTAAATCCAAGCTATCATCCGGTTGATTTTTTTCAAATTTCGAAAAGTATCTATAATACCAGTCTTTCTGGAATGGCATTTTACGAATACACAGCAAAGAAGAAATCACCGACTTTCTCTTCTCTTTCATAATAGTCTCTTCACCAAAGACACTCACGGCTGAGGGCCATTTATCCAATGTTTCCGGCAACCAGTCGGGTCCCTCCCACCATGAGGACTGCAAAAGTTGTCTCCCCGAGCAACCTCTAGAGGGTAAATTGGCTAGATTCTGCGCACCATGGACATGATGCCATTGATCTACTTTTGTCTTCTTTCTAATCTCCTCTAAACGATTCCACACGAAAGTGGTCCGTGTATCTTCCTTCAGAATCCATGCTAATACAGTGGAAGAATCAGTCCAAAAGTATGGCACACACTTTTCAGGCAATGTTTTAACTACACTTTAATATAGTCTAGCTCCTATAGTAGCTGCAAGTAGTTCCAGCCGTGGAATTGTTACCCCTTTCTTAGGTGAAATCCTTGTTTTGGCTTGTATCAACTGAACATTGACCCCAGAGTCGCTTGCTATTCTCAAGAAAATTGTATACGCGTAAGCAGACTCGCTGGCATCACAGAACGTGTGAAGAGTTCGTTCAGGTGGTCCAATAATCTTTGGAAGCCACCGGGAATTTTAACATCATGTAAATAATGCAATTTCTCAGCCCACTGTAAAAACGTATATCTAATCTGGTTATCAACCTCGTCATCCCAACCAATGTTTGATTCCCACATTTCCCGCAGAAGAAGTTTTGGACATAGCATGACTGGACATGTAAAACCTATCGGGTCAAAAATCTTATGAGCCATGGATAGAATAATTCTTTCAGTGACTTTAATCTCAGAGAATTTCAAGCAGTTGTCACTGATTCCTAATATATCGTGTTTTCGGTTCCTCGTCAAACCAAGAGCATTGGTACAACAATTATTCTGAGTGCTGTGTATTTCTGTGCACTTCCATCCCCTTAATTCGAATTTTATTTCATTCATTAAAGAACTAGCTTCAAAAATAAGCTCTTTAACATCAGATTCATTGTCCAGGCTGGTCACCAAATTGTCGACATAAAAACTGTTTAGAAGTATATCAATTATAGCCAGGGAATATTTACTGCTACGTTGCTGATGCTTAGCCTTCTCGGATGTTTAATGATAGTGAATTACTGCTCCCAGTAAAAACGGGCTACAGACAACACCAAAAACAATTCGCTTTTACAACCGTAAAAAATCTCGGTCGCTTTGCTGCAAGCTGATTTGTAAAAAAAGCTCTTCGAATATTAGAGACCACGCCAATTCTTTTCATCCTAAACCGGAGCAACAACTGAGGTATCTGTTCTATCAAGTTCAGCCTCTTATCCAAACAGTCGTTGAATGCCGGGGAATTCTTCTCATGTGCTGACGCATCAAAGACGGGTCGAATTCTGGTTGTACTATTTTCGTTTACTACATGTCTGTGAGGCAAGTAGTGTCCGCCTTCGTCGGTTTGCCACACCTTCTCGATAACTCCTTCTTCCAACCATACATCTAGGAATTCTAGGACTTGCTGGTACTCATCGTAACAGACATCAATCTTCAATTTTTTGACAGTTGCACTTAATCTCCTAAGAGCCATTTCATAATTAGTAGGCAGAGGTGGATGGCCTCCCTTCCAGGGCATATTCACATCATATCTGCCCTCAGAATTCACTGTCACTGTTTCTGAAAAATGCCGTAAAGCTTCAGTATGTAACTCCATATTTGTCTTCTTTTCTGAAGAATCAGTAATGCCGATTAATTCAAGTTTCCAAAAGTCAGCAATATTAATATCATTAACAAGTATATTCGTAACCACCATAGCTATAGTACCCTTACACGCACACGTAGGAACTTTTCCCATGATCGTCCAACCTAACTGAGTCTCTACTGCAACGAGTCCACAGGATAACTCCTTTCGGTTAGCTGTTTAGAGTTTTCCAGCAACATTAGCACCGATTAATATCTCTATTGGTCCAGCATCTTCGGAAACATCAGAAAAAATAATGTTGGTACCTGCAAGTTCTTTCATCCAAGTTCCCTTAGGTACATGAGGTAAATTCCCACAAATATTCACTTGGTCCATAGTCTAAAAATTGCAACGATAACTATCTTCTAAATTAGCGATGTGAATCTTGAATTTATTTTGCATGCAGATACTTGTTTTTTATCGTCCAAATGACGAATGAACCACTGCTTATTGTTCGACTGAATGGTATTTAATTTCCTTCGCCGTTGGCAGTCATTTCCTCTCAACAAAACAACAAGAATAGGAAGAAGTACACCTGTATCGCATGTAACATTGGCCAAAACATTGTCATTAGGTACACTGTCTTCAACGTTTGATTTTTCTGAAGCACATTTGAAAGTTTCAGTTTTCTGATAATCAGCAACAA
>CALNHX010009743.1:0-46769 GCA_940337035.1 Agriotes lineatus
CCTAAAATTTTTACGATTAACCTATATATAAAACAAATAATCCATGGTTCCAGCAATCGTTGCCTTTCCCATCGAGTTGAACTTTATGTACTTGGAACGACCCACATCGCCAAACCAATAAAGTGGTTCTCTCTGGTGAAGTTTCTTTATTAATAACTAACATGGTTCTAATATGGTCTTCCTTTCCCGGCTATGCCCTTCGATAAGGTTTTGCTATGACCCTGCAGGATTCTGTTCGGTTATCATAATAGCTCGTTGCTTTTAAAGAGCAAGGATTAGAGGAAAGGACAAAAAGCTAAATCAAAGATAGTAGAGTACCTAGAGGGGTTCTGGACCACATTTGACCTTGAACTTTTTTCAAGGTCACGGGCTTAGCCGAGGTCAAGGTCATTGGCCTAGTCGGGGTCATTGACCTCGGCCACTTCCGAGAATTTTTTCTAGGTCACGGATCTAGCCTTGGTCAAGGTCGGAGTCATTGGCCTAGTCGGGGTCATTGACCTCGGCCACTTCCGGGAATTTTTTGGGTTAAAAGTGTAGTTTTTGAAATTTTCCCACGCTCGAGCGTCTGGGATGCAGACATGTTCATTCTTGCAGGATGTTATCAGTAAATCAGAAGCTATTGTTACCCTTATCAAATTTTTCTCAGGCTCGACCGGATGTGAGTCATCGTTTGACAGACATGTCTATTCTTGCAGGATGTTGTTGAACAATGGCATCCCTTGTTTTAAAATCAGCACGAAATTCGAGAACAATGAAGGTATTGTTGTCTGAAGATTAAAATGTGCAAAGCTGGTAAATAGAACAATGACATCCATTGTTTTAAGATCAGCACGAAATTGGACAATAAAGTCATTGTTGTCTGGAGATTAAAATGTGCAAAGCTGTTAAAAATTGAACAATGAAAGCCATTGTTTGAGAAATCTGCACGATAGTTCTACCCTATTTCAACTACCTGTTTGAGAAAATGTGCAAGGTTGCTAAAAAATAAACCGAATTAATTGTGGTCTAATAGTATATATCGAATTATTTCCAGCTAAAAAGATGCAATATAAAAATCCAAACCATTTTAAATAACTTGTTAGGTTTTTGTTTTATTACGCGTTCGACGAGATGTATGTCTGGATATTTAACTCGAATAGGCATCTTTTAGTAGATAGGTAATGTGTTCGATCCCACTGGAGGACTGTTTAAGCGGTAGACAGTATATAACAAAGTGTTGCGGTCTTAGAGACATTGTTTTTGTAAGCAAAGTAAATATTAAGTGTTTTTCCAGTACTTTATTAAATACACAGTCTCGAAAATTGAGCCGATAGTTATATATTTCGGTTGGATTTATGTACAGCACCCCCTCGCTTTAGAAATAAGCAAGTTCCTAAAGAAATATTATGATGCTGTAGAGATTTACACGTTACAGGCGTGTATAAAAATTACGTATTTATTAAATATTACTGTTAACAAAGCTGTTAAACGTATGATACAGGCAGTTATTAATTAGAGTGGTGGTTTAATTTTATCATTGGAATTTCGATTTCTTACAACGGTATTTGTAAATCATTCGTAACTAGTCCACCTATACACATTTATTTACGTTATGCATGTGCAGACTTGCTTGTTAAGCAAGGTCGTTGACTTATAGTATGCAGTGTAGGAAATGTTATCATATGACTTTGTCAGCACGCCATAAAAGTTGGTTTTTGTAGTATAAGACATCCGCAAACTAATTCGGTAGAGAGGTGATAAAATACTTAAAGAAAATATTAGCAGATAATACATTTGAAAAATCTGCACGACTAATACTCAAGATTATTACAATTACATGCTAAAGACTGCAGACAAAAAGTAAGATTAAAATCAAAAATTTTAAAATAAAGCCCTGAAAATAAGAACTAAATAAAACCAAATAAAAGCTATTAGGCCACAACAATACTCTAATTAATAAGAATGCTATACCCAACGGCGAGGGACAGTTCATTTTTACCGCATAAAAACTTATTGCTTAGAAATCAGGTTCAGATACCTGTTTAATGGAAACATTTTCTTGAATTTCTAATCAAATCTAAAATTTTGGGTCTTACGTAAAAATCTTTAAGTCGTTAGGTTGACTGTGTCAAGTTTCCACGAAAAAACTAAAGCTCCTACAGGCCAGATTCTTGGATCAAGTAAATAATACAGCAAGGTATAAAAAGTTGGTTTTTTTGCAGTATAAGACATCCGCAAAGCCAATCCTAAACTGGTAGTTTTAAATAGTAGAATTTTATAATACAAAACAGGAGCGATAAAATAATCGTCAGCATTTTTTCAGTTTATCCGATTCGGAAACTTCTGCATATCGCAAAAACAAACACCTTCTTTGTTCTTGTGTTAGCACCTTGGCTTTAAGAATGTTATGAATCCGACGCCACAGCACTATATGTTTTTAACTACATTTTTTCAAAAATAAAAAGCAGCTTAAAATATTGTTCCTAAAAGGAGTGGTGCTGTAGTTTTATCATTGGAATTTCGATTTCTTACAACGGTAGTCCAGTTTTTGGTTGCAACGAGCATAGTTGTAGCAGATATTTCTGACGAATAGAAGATATAAACAGACAGTAATATTAATCTAAAAATTGAATTAACAAAGTTGTTAAACGCATGATACAGGCAGTTATTAATTACTTAATATATACAATTGTCCTATATCCGATATTCATGGTTAATCTGATTTTAATAGTCGATTAGAGTCGAATAACTAAGGTTATTACAATGCTAAAGACTGTGCGCAAAAAGTATTATATCGTTTTCCTCTTTCCCATTTGAGCTTTTATAATTAAAGCTACTTAAATTACCTCCATATTTTGTCATATTTTCTTAAAAATATAAAATCATGTGGATAGCATTGAAACAAGGTTGACTACAAGCTTTATCTAATAAACTTTAATACAAAAAATAATGGAATTTTTTCTCTTCACAATACATGCTTTTCAGTAAATTCAATGTTCTTCAATGGAAAGTGGTATGTACAACGTACATGGTAGTTACATAATAATAAATTACAGCAATCAGTTACCTGAAAATCGTTAAGCTCTTTTTCATTTTGAAGATTATCTTCATGGATGCCGTCGTCAATAATTAGTGCATCTCTGTTGGTGCACCTATGTCCGGAGCAATTCTTGCACATATTTGAGCATTTCTAGTCGCTCTAACGATGCTCACAGTTTCTGACACACCCCGTATTACAAGTGCAAACAATGAGGGAAAACAATTTTTCAGGATCAGCTGCCTTTGTGGTTGCAACTGGACGCAAATAATCGCCAATTCTTTTCCAACCCCATTTTAGTGAATCTTTATTGACATTGAGCCATTGCTGCACTTGATGGTAAACTCTATAAGAGTGTTGTTGTCCAGCTGCTAAAGTGGGGGAAAGTACAGCCAACCTCAAATTTGTGTGTACACGCTCCTTTGGGATGGTCTGCAAGTAACATTGAAGGCGCAGAGTATCCAAATTATCTGCATTTGTTGATGCAAATATCGGAAGAAATGGTTAGTGGATGATCTGCGCAAATGTACGAGTATGTCGTCTTTGGTGCTGTGTGCTTCACCATAACCATCTCGCCTCCCGACTTCCTTGAACCCTTTATATAATACATTTGGTGCGAATATTACGAGTTCATAGGCGTAATTTTTGAATTTTTGCCAAACAGAAAAAGTTACATTTTTACCCCCTCCATATCTCCGTAATCCTTTACTGGACTGCAAAAATGCATAAGACCATTTTTATTGTAAATTAAATGTAGATTAATTTTGTATAAGATAAAGTTCACAGTAAACTTCACAGGTAACGAGATATTTGCAAAAAACTGTTGAAACCTACCATTTTACCACCTTTGTGACGTCATAGCTCGTCACTCCACAGGCTAAGAAAGCGACAACAGGAGTTTTTCTACTGATGAAACACCGTTAATTACTATGGTGTCACTTGTCGGTATAAACATATTCAGTCCCACGAAAATAATTATTAATTCTCTTGGCCTCTCTACTAAAACGTATTACAGATATTTTAAAATACTTTAGTAGAACGGTTTTTTAAAATGGTAATATATTCAAATTACGAAGAGAAATACAACTCGTCTTCGGATTCTGCCAACACTTGTCAATATTGACAAATGGGAAATACATTTTACAAATAGTGAAACGCAATTGATACATAGTAAAAAGAAATCGGAAAACCCTGTAATAACCTTTCTCACACAATAGTTTCCTTGCATTCACAGTTTTGTACTTGTAACCCAGTTTTTTAATGTCTGGTATAATTTTTGACTTACAAGTAGTGTATTTAGGGGTGTTCTGCCTCACTTTTGACCTTGAACTTTTTCAAGGTCACGGGAGAGCTCACGGGCCTAGCCGGGGTCAAGGTCGTTGGTCTAGCCGGGGGCGGGGTCATTGGCCTCACCTAGGTCACGTGCCACTTACGGTTCCCACGATGACTTTTTGGGGTTAAAAGTGTAATTTTGAAATTTTACAAGATTCCCACGACAAATTTTGAGGTTAAAAGTCAATTTTTGAAATTTTACAAGATTCCCACGATGAATTTTCGGGCTAAAAGTCTAATTTTGTTTCTACGCTTATCAAAAAATATTTCCCAGGTTCAAGCGGATGTGAGTTATCGTCTGTGAATGCAGACTTGTCCAGACTTGCAGATGTAGATGTCTAGTCGAATGTTATTGTCTACCAATTGAACAATGAAGCCCATTGTTTGAGAAATCTGCACGTCCGCTTAAAAATAATTGAACAATGAAGTCTTTGTTGTCTGGAGATTTTTGCTGGATCAGATAAACAGGATGTTATTGTCTAGAGATTCAAACCTGTTCGGACTTGTATGAGAAATGTGCAAGACTGGTAAAAATTGAAGTCATTGTTGTCTAGAAATTTTTGCTGATGTATAAATATGCAGCCATTGTTTGGAAAATGTGCAAGGTTGCTAAAAAATAATCTGGATTAATTGTATGGAGTCATTGTGGTCTAATAGTATATCGAAATTCAATCAAATATGTCTCCGTATCGTCATCATGGAGTCTATACAAGGTCTGATTTGTAATGTTATATCCCAAGAGTTCATAAGTGAAAATATGTATGGGGTGTGTTTACCGGCAAGTTTGATGTTATTCAAACAACTACTAAAATTCAAACCTTTAAAACCAGAACTGAAATGAGGTACTATGGCTTATGATGGTGCAAGACATACCTTTCACATATTAGTGGTAAAATACATTTTAATAAATTTCACTACGATTCCAACGTACTACGATTGATAATGATGACCAGAGGATGTTACAAATGTGCGTAGACGTAATGAAAACTAAAAGTGTTTGTGACTACTTTGAAAAGGCTCCTGCTATGCTAAAGACGATTAGAAATAGGGTTAATTGTAGAGTGAACAAATATTTTAGAAATACCATATGATGTATATAATAAAGACATTTATGAAATATCCTGTGTTTTATTTGTTGAAAACTTGTCTGAAGCTCGGGGGTGAGACTCTCGCATATTTTGATAGTTATTAACCGTCTTGGTATCAACTTAGCAATTTTTTCACATTCCATCTCCGAAGTTGTGTTTATCAAGTATTGGATCTACATTTTGCTCGTATTTGCTTGCGACTGGATTGTAGCAGCGTTTGAATTTTAGATACGGCACTCAGGGTGATGAAAGTATCGTGTGGGATCATATTTTTAACCACCCAGCATTTTTTAGTTTATCTGAGACAGCAACTTCCGCATGCCAATCTCGCAAAACAGACACCTTCTTTGTTCTTGTGTTAGCACCTTGGCTTTAAGAATGTTATGGTAGTATATTTACGAAATATGTGAAATTATTTTCCAGCTAAAAGATGCAACACTCAAAATGTTTTGAAAAATGTAAATGAATATTTTATAGAATTTGTAAAACCAAAGAAAATATTAGCAGATAATGCAACTTATTTTAAAACTCAATGTTTATAAATACTCAAGGAAAAACATTCAATAACTACAAAAATAAAAAGCAGGTTAAAATATTGCTGCTAAAAGGAGTTTTATCATTGAAATTTCGATTTCTTACAACGGCATTTGTAAATCATTTGTAAATAGTTCCAGTTTTGGTTGCAACGAGCATAGCTGTAGCAGAGATCTGACGAATAGAGGACTATAGAAGATAAAGAGCTTATGAAGCTTACAAAATGAGTCTATTAACCGTCAACTTAAAACAACACACGTATTAAAGGAGAGTAATATAAAATATACCTGCTACTTACAGAGTTAATAAAAATTGAACCATAAATTAGATAATAATAAAATTTGTAAACCGACAGTGATATTAATCTAAAATTGAATTTTAAGTGTTTATCAAATATTAATAACAAAGTTGTTAAACGCATGATACAGAAAGTTATTAATTACTTAATAAATACAATTGTCCTATATCTGGGATTACAACTAAAAGATGCAACACTCAAAATGTTTTTGAAAAAATGTAAATGAATATTTTATAGAATTTGGAAAACCAAAGAAAATATTATCAGATAATACAACTTATTTTAAAAACCCGAGATTTATAAATACAATAATACAGCAAGACATAAAAGTTGAGTTTTGCAGTATAAGACACCCGCAAGCCAATTCTAAACTGGTAGTTTTAAATAGCAGAATTTTATAATACAAAACGGAGTGATGAAAGAGCAGTCTGTTGATCATATTTTTTAGCCACTCAGCATCTTTCAGTTTTTATAAGTTATCATATCATCTCCTCTATCAGTGTTGCAGGTGCTAATAGAGGCTATACAGGGTGATTCAGGAGGAATCTGCCAAACTTTAACAGTATGTTCCTCCAACGATTTTAAACAAAAAAAGGTATATGAACATAGGGCCAATTCGAAAAAATTTAAAAGTTCTAGCCTAGCAAAAGAAATTGCATAGCTGTTATAAATCTCCTCCGCGCAGTTTATCTAGTCGGCTATGGCATTATTTGTGTGCGTTCTTGTTTAGTAAACAACGTGAATTATCTGTCACCTAGTAAGTTTTACGCGTGTGCAGAGGTGTGTAGTTTATAATTAATAATGCGAATTTTTAATGCTGCCGCTTACATCTGGGATAGACCTCAAGTACTGCGAAATTCGACTAATTCTCTAGTACGACGAGCGAACGGTGCATTGAAAACGAAGGTGGCCATTTTGAACAGTTAATGTAGTTTTAATAAAGTTATCTCACTAGAATTGTTATTATGTTTTAAATAAAAACGGTTATTTTCTACATCCATGAATTTTTCTTTAATAGGCTAGAACTTCTTTATTCTTTCAAATCGGTCCTATGTTCATATACCTTTTTTTGTTTAAAATCGTTGGAGGAACATACTGTTGAAGTTTGGCAGATTCCTTCTGAATCACCCTGTATTTGGGTATCGCCAGATGTCAGACCTGCCGAGACTTGTGGATGTGAGCGTCTGGGAATGTGCAAAGTTGCTAAAAATAAACCGGATGTGATTGTTGTCTCAGGTTTCTGCGTAGGTCTGCGCGGGAGCCTGCGCGAGGGTTTTTGCGCAGGTTTGGCGGGCAATTCAAATTCTGCGCAGGTTTGGCGGTAAATTTAAATTCTGCGCAGGTTTCGATGGTAAATTCAAATTCTGCGTAGGTTTTGGCGGAAACTTCAAATTCTGCTCATTATTTTGACGGTAAATTGTAAATTATGATTAGGTTTTTGGCGGGAAATCTGTGAATGTGCAAGGTTTTCTTAAGTGTATGGTAAAGAAATTTGCTTAAAATTGACTGAAAATTTACAGACACTGTTTATAAGCACCGAATGTAAATATTACGTGTTTTTTCCTGTACTTTATTAAATACACAAAGTTTCGAAATTGGACGATAGTTATTTATTTCGCTTTTGCTCTTGGATTTATGTACAGAAGGAAAGCATCCCTCACTTTAGCAGTAAGCAAGTTCCTAAAGAAATATTATGCTGTAGAGATTTAAGAGTTCAGTTCGGAGTGTTAACTGAGTTAAAAATTTTGGATATTTCTATACCGCTATTATCAACAGTACCATTTGATTGCATATTGTGTTCTTTTACGTAAGACCCAAATTTTAGATTGTACTGTTTTAATATAGGTTTGAAAGCACTGCTTAGACAGGTAGGCAGCTAGACAGATAGACAGCTAGACAGGTAGACAGGTAGACAGGTAGACAGGTAGACAGCAAGACAGATGGACAGGTAGACAGGTGGACAGATAGACAGCTAGACAGGTAGACAGATAGACAGGTAGACATGCAGGCAGACATGCAGGCAGGCAGGCAGGCAGGCAGACAGACAGACATACTATTAACGAAGTAAGAAGAGGGAAGTTAGAAATTAATACTGAAACAGATCTTAATTGGGCGCTTTCAAAATTATTACTACAGAACATCAGAGGATCAATGGCTTCCATTATCACTGTCTGAGAATTTGCAACGATGAATAAATAGGCCAGTAGTCAGCCAGACATGTTCCTGTAACGGGTTTATGGGCACGACGGTGTAATAAAACGACAATTGTAAATATAATTGTATTTTATTTGTCTAATGTACACTTCTGTGCAATAAAATTAAGCACAGTCTTATATATATTTTTCACAATATTCTAGTTTGTATAATTCTGGTCTATTTTAATTGTCTAGCAGCAGTTTCAATACATGATAAAACACCATAACTTGAAAATATTAGGGCATTTAAAACTCCGCAACAATCGAATTCGTAACAATTAGCAATTTCCAGGGCGCTCAGCACACCGCGGTGCGCCAGCAGATCGAAGGAACGTCTTTTCGCGCATCCCTCCTCCTGATGATGGCAACGCACGATGAGCCGAACCCCAGGATATAAAACGGGATCGTGCCGCAAACTCCAGGAGATTGATTCCCGAGAAACTACCTCGACTGCCTGACCCGCTTCCCGCCGGCTCTGGCCGGCGGAGGCCCCGCTATTTGCCGGTCCGATACCAGAATTCATCCCCGTAATATACCAGTAATTTACTAGAACTTGCTAGAAAACTAAAATCCTGTTCTCTAAACGACGTACCCGACCCGCTTTACTCAGTTCGAAATTGTAGTAATTAAATCTCAGTTTACAGAGAATTTGAGATCCGTTATAAATAGCCATTTCACTTGCCTGAAGCCGTGGAACTTTGGTGATTTCAAACGCAGCTTGCGATCGGACTGCACTAAGTTGGAATTATCCGAAGTGTTACAGCTGATTTGTTCCGAATAACGTAGCCTGCGATCGGGGGCGTAATTCGGAATAATCCAAGGCGAAATAACTCCGATTAAAACGATTAAGTCTTGCAGGGTTTCTCAATAGCAAACACATCTTCGCGAAAGGATAACACTTGGTTAATTTCGAACTAGGGTATACCTGCGATCGGGTTGCACTATATTGAAATTAGCTAAAGTTTTACATCTAATTCGCACAAATCGAACAAATCTGCGATCGGGTTGTACGATTTGTATTACGTTAACATCACGTGTAGCAGTTCTAAGTCCCGTAAACTTTTCTAGTTTAATAGAGGGAAACCACTTCTGTCTGAGATCGGACAGGGCGTTCTCCTCATTCACGAAACCCCGTTAATTTTATTATTTAAAAGTAAAGCCGGTCGAAAGTCGCCTTGAATGATTGGAATTCATTCAAAGTCTAGTAACTTATCAGCCGTCCCGCGTATATTTGGAAGTGGCGTCCGACCCTCGACACCGTAGCTAAATTTAATACATAGTCATTTACTCCAGGTCGCATTTCCAGTGAACTCTAACGTAACTGGAAAGGACCCGTCGCGTGCGCAAAGCACGCAAAACTGTGTCAGGGGCGACAGACTGAGATGGAATGATCGTGTAGTATCCCTATCTCTGTTCTACACATGCAAGTGAATGGCAATTGTGCGGTTCATTTCCCATTTATTAAAATTTGTTATTATTTTGAGGATCTTGTATCTGTGAAAAGGTTTTTAATTGTCGAATTACTTTTACATCAAGCAGTTCGTGTATTTTGTTGAAAGCAAATTGCAGCAAAATAGTGTCAAAACCATTTTCCAAGTGTTGTGTTTACAAACTGAACAATCATGGTGCTTAATTGTGTAGCTTATGGTTGCAATAATGTACAGGATGCAAGAAAACCAATTTCATTTCATACGTAAGTTTACAGTTTTTTTTATAGCCTAAAGTCTATAAAATCTTTATTGTATGTTAAAATTTAAAATACTCATAAAATGTAGTTAACCTATAAAAGTGAATAAAATATATAATAAATTTTATTATTAATTAAGTATATGTTTATTTTAGTTTTCCAAACATTCAGAGATTCTGGAACTTTGGGTGAAAGCAATAAGAAGAGAGAATTGGTTGCATTCCAAGACGAGTAGGCTGTGCGGGGAACATTTTTTATCTGTGAATTACCAAATTAGGCCAGGATGTAATACTAAATTACTAAAACTTGATGCTGTGCCAAGTACTTTTTCATTTTCAAAACATCTATCAAAAAAGGCAACACCTCGAAGGAAATTAATTCGACATGATGTGAGTTATTAAAATAACCTTCTGTATTATGCCAAAAATTATTGTCTTTTTATTTTTTTTAGATTGCAGATGATAGGGTTAAAGAAGAACCTCTGAGTATTGATTTTGGTGTTACTACACCAGAATGGTGCTAGGCTGCTAGAGGATGAAAACTGCTCAGGGACCAAGAAACGCAGAATGCAGCAATAGATGATAAACTTTTCCGCTTGAAAAGGCAAGTAAAAACTTTAAAACAAAAAGTCAAGAGGAAAAATTTAAAGGTGTCTACTATAAAACATCTCATTAGGAAATTTCGAAAAGTGGCTTTAGCAATGAAAATTTAAATACTGTCCTGAAAAATTATTTTGAAGGTTAATAATAATGCTTGTGCTAAACGATTGGACTTTAAAATTAATAATGAATTTTTTTTAGGTCTGCCTTTAGAGCTTGTGCTTCTGCAGAAAACAGACTCTGAAATTAAAAATCGTGGCCAAAGACGAGAAGTGTAGACTAATTGTATTTTACATAATTTATTCATGTAAATATTTGTACGATGAAATATTATTAAATACATTTTGCAATTAATATATTATATAAAAGCATTTATTCTTTATAATTTATTGCTAATTACAACTGCTGAAATGCTTAATATCACTATTTCTTTATATTGCTCTTGTAAGTGTTTATAATAATGTTTACAAACAATTATCGATATTAAGCGTTTCACCATCTGCATTAGCCGTGATATTTTAAATTGAAATAAAATCATTGTTGAAGTAAAAGTGTTACGAAATCCAGTTACTTATTGATTTTTGCACCTTTTCTCATTTGTAATTGTTCCCTATATGTGTATCTATAATCTAGTCTAAACATATAATATAGATTTTAAATATTGTTTTATCAGTCAAATAAGGGTTTTAAAAAATTTCAATGACTGCTAAATTTGTATGGTCACCTATCCAGAATTTTATTAAATATTCGACAAATACTAGAAACAGTTATATAATTCTTTTACCTCTTAAAATATTAAAGATTAATCAAATAATCTGTATAAATTTTAATAAATTATTTTAAAAAGATAGGATAGGAAATAAAAAATAAAATCTTCAAATTTGCTCATTTCTGCCATTTATTCAATATGTTAAACAGAGAGGGAGATACTACACACTTGCGGGTTGCCTAAAAATCAACTTGCTCCACTTTCAAAGCATTTAGGGTCCTTTCCAGTTGTGATTGAGTTCACTGCGCATTTCACATACCTTCGAGCCCCGCTGTAATTTGACCTAGACACGTGTACAAATTTTCCGTTATCATAACCAATAGCCTTGCCCCATTTGCAGTTATCGGCAAATGGCCTGTAACGGAGTAAGGACATCCAGGTGTTATTTAGAAGCGACACTTATTAAATAAGATTTGTTACACCAAATACTAGATAACTTAGGTTTGTCATTAATCAGAGGAATTGACATTGGTTTATGTTCACAGTACTGCCAACTTTCCCAATCTACCTTAGGGAGTTTCAGCAGTTGCCAAACGGTTGGGAAATACGATCGCCTTGTCTTTTGGGTGGCCTGACCAAATCCAGAATCCAGTTCATATTTAATTTTGTATTTACAATTCCGCATGTTATTTATTTTACAAGAAAAATCTTATCATGTATATAGTTGTGAATAAATGTTGTTACGTGTAATTTTACATTTAGATACAGTTAAGGATTGTTTGGATAATTTCTTATCTTAAATGCATTCATATAGTTAGATTCACCTGCATACGTTAGGTGTAGCTTTGGTTGCATACTCATTTTTGCAATTTTTGGGACTTTTGAAAAATCCTTGTCTAGGGAATTTTGAGTAACAATTTTGAAAATTGTTTTGATGGTACGATTTCCGGCGACCATTTTTAAGTTTTCCTTTTTGGAGCTGCATGTGATCTTTGGAAATTTTCACTTAAGTGGATTATGTAGTTTCCATATTTCTTCGAGGAATCTGCCATCCAGAAATAGGAAATGGGTGTTATATTGCTAAAATGAATCCGATTGTATTGGGATAAATATATATTTCTGCAATTTACTTACTCGAGGCCGCATTACAACTCTGGTATGTTAATTTATGGTTGCCGTAGAACATTTTTCGATAACGTCTCGTATTTAGGCCTCCTCGTCCTAGTTTGCTGTATCGTTCTCCGATTTTTCGGGATCCATTATGCCTGTGGCATTGGTGTTGCTTGGCTAAGGCACCTGGAGCAACTATTCCGTTCCAATCCGAGCCCCTCAGCACATGTGATAGTTCGCATGCAAGGCTTCTCCCCATGGTGACTGCACTCGACTGCGTTTCTCACCTGCAAAGTTAGATGAAGCCCTGACTCTTTGGAGGTTATTCAAGCTGGTGGACATCTTAATAGCTATCCCCCATAGCTGTTGATGTAGCGATCCTTCTGTGCACGATCCAGGTATCTGCAACACCTAGTGTTATCTACCTTTTGGTGTTTATTGAACTAAAAATATCGTTCGTTATGGCACTATGATCTTTACTTTATGTATTGTACTTACCTAGGTATATGCTAGCGAAATTCATGTCGTTTTACATGCGAAATATTGTATAGCTTCGTTGTACATCACGTGCAATTACTTTTGTGTCATAGGATAATGTCATTCTATGCATTTAATATCTTTGCGTTTGGTAGTACTGCTTTGGTTGCATTCAAGAGTACTTGTCAGTGTTTCAAAATTTAAACCATTATTGGCGAGGGTCTCCGGGAGCATCAATTTAACATTTAACATAATATGAGCACCGTAAATACACCATGTTATGTGTATTAGCACTCCCCTAGGCGAAATGGTACCAATTCGAAGAGGTTCGCGACTAGATAGAGTATTTACCTAATTAATCAAGCGATTTAGAACTTACTATTCTCCCGCATTCCGGTATCGCTGTTTTAATTATATTTAAGTCACTTTCGTAGTTGATACACGGGTACTCGAACGAATTGCAATTATCGTAGTTACATTTTCGACTTTATTCATATAAAATCTTGTACATTACATACCACTAAGATTACATTTACAAACTATTCCATTTAATCACAGAATTGTGTTGCCTTTTCCAAGTATGACACAGAATTCCGAAGGTGTACAAACTGTAAATAAATAACTAGGTTATTTCGAGTCTTGAAGTTTTCTGTCTTTTATTATTCTTTTTTTTTTGTGAAACAGCTAGTGGTTTAGGAATTTACACGGCCACCTGTAGGTTTTCTGGTTTGGACCGTCTCAAACCAGTGGCGCTTCCGGACAACCCACCCCATCCTGCTCAGGACCTAGCTTGGCAAACGTTTGCTACACGACTAGACGATTCCTGTACCACCCTGCTGTAAAGTATTTATAATTTTTTTTTTGTGCGAATAAAATTCCCGTGTGTAGCAAATGTAATAAATTTGGCGCCTCTGACGTGGAGCCTTTGGTTAAGTAGTTTGGCTAATCTCTGAAACTTCTTTGTGGCGTGAATTCATAATTCATTTTCTTATATGGGTATTTCGCCACTCTGCAAATTAAAATATTAAATAACGAAAATATTAACAACGAAGAAAAATGCGTGTCGTCTTTCTCAATATTTTTAGACAATAGTTGGCTATCGATTCTTAAAGATGAGATCAAGTAGGTACAGATATCAACAAACGTCAATGTCAGAAAATTCATTGGAGGATGGTCGTTTTTTCTTCCAGTGAAAAAAAGATAAGTTCTTGTTAGTTTTAATTGTTATTCGTTGATAACGAGGGCAGATTGTCCCTCGAAACGTTCGTTGTTAATATTTTCGTTATTTAATATTTTAATTTGCAGAGTGGCGAAATACCCATATAAGAAAATGAATTAAGTAGTTTGGCATTTAGTGCAGTATAGAGTATTTGATTAGTATCGATTGGTTCCTTGTCGTATCGGTAATTATCGGATTATAGCCATTTTGTTGCATATTTTGAGGAATTTTGTTAGAATTTAGGAATGTGTGTTTAGATTAGGTACAATTTTTGGGCATATTAGTAGGTATTAGTATTATTAGTACTGAAGGGCTATTTTTGTTTTTCTTTTGTGCTCTTATTAGTAAGGTTTAGTATTTTTAGTATAGGTATAGGATTGTTTAGTTACGACAATTACAATGGATGTTGGAAGATTATTGGCGGACGAGCTAACGTATGAATTGCTAATTCGTGGATGTCCAGTGGGTTCGAACGTAACCGAGAAGAGATCAATTTTGCGAGACGCTATGCATAGACAGCAGTTAGGAACGCTAGACGTGACAACAGGAATTTATTTCGAGCCTGATGAAGAACTGAAGATTTGTGCTACAAAACTTCACGAACTGCAAGAGGCATTAGAACATTTTGATGTCAATAACAAAGATAATGAAGTACAACGCATTAGGGCAAGAATGTATCATCTTTTAGGTCGCTTACGTCGACTAAATGTCGAAAACAACATGCAACAACAGCATCAGCAAACACTGTTTACCAAAATAGGTCAGTTATCTATAGCTATCGATCAAGCTTATTCAGGTTACCACGAACATACTATACATGAGCAAGCAACAGTTCAGTCTCAACAACAATCTATTCTAGATGAGCCTAATTTACTACTTCCAGTTACCACATCCTTGGCAACTACAGGTGCAGAAGAAAATGCAACTGCCATCGGGCAACTCATTGATCATGAGATGTCGATATTCCCAACACAATTTGAACCATCGAAACGTCGAGTGAGCTTCCATGAGTCAACGCCAGAGCGTAACGCTGAAGTTTCCCATCACGACAGCAACTTACAGCAAAAACTGAAGTCCATGGAACTGAGCGAGATTGTGAGACCTACAACAAGCTTAGATAGACAAGCTGGAAATTTACATATACCTACCACTAAAAGTCGGAGACATTCAGAGTGTTCCCGACCTGTGTACAGCAACTTTATTCCAATCAGCAAGTGGAACATTCATTATGATGGTGAATCGTCCAGTTTAACAAGCTTCTTAGTGCGTGTAGAAGAGCTAAGAGATGCACGTGGAATTTCAAAAGCTCAATTGCTTCAGTCAGCAGTAGAAATTTTCACTGGAGACGCACTGATATGGTACCGAGCGGTGAAGCGTACTATCATCGATTGGGACGACTTGATTAGTAAGTTGAAAGCAAACTTTCTACCTCACGACTACGAAATGCGCCTTTGGGACGAAATTCGAAGCCGCACACAACACCCATCAGAAAAAGTGGTTGTTTACATAGCAACTATGGAGAATTTATTCAGCAGGCTGCCTCGACTTCCATCTGAAATTACAAGATTAGCAATAATTAAGAAGAACTTACAGCCGTACTATGCTATGCAATTAGCATTACACCCGGTTTATACTATCACTGAACTTACTCAAACTTGTATGGCTTTAGAAGATGCCAAAATAGCTTCGAATAATTTTAAAGCACCTCCTACGCCTAACTCATACTTACTTGAACCAGAGTTAGCTTACTGCAAGCGTGCTGGAAAGCCACCGATTTGTGCAGTCGAAGAAAAGCCTCTGATTGACTTCAGCGAAATGGAGCTTCCAACAAACACTTCCCAGAACCACCTAGCCAGAGAGAAGACTAGTAATAAAATTACAGAAGCCCCAACTGCTATTGCATCACTTACTTGTTGGAATTGTTCCAAGTCAGGACATCGAGCCATGCAGTGTACTGCTCCTAAACGGATGTACTGTTATGGATGCGGGCAAGTAGGAGTAACCAGCCGCACTTGTAAGAGATGCTCGGGAAACGAGCGAGGAGCACGGTAGGCGACCGGACCCGGTGCTCTAAAACAAGGAAGAAGCCGGTCAATAATTTCAAGCAATTTTTGCCGTCAAAGCCTGTTTCCAGATCGGATTATGTGGTGTTAACCATCGAAGAACCAGCACCCATTCGAGATCATTGGTATCGGAATCTGAGAACAAAAATTATATCAAATCCTTTACAATTTCCACAGTGGCGAATTGAGAATGATAAAATCTATAAATCTCTCAAGTGTACCTACCCGCGATTGAGAGACAATAACGAAACATGGAAAGAAGTTGTGCCGAAAGAAAAACGCCAGGAACTCATCCATGAACATCATGACGCATTAACGGCATGCCATGCAGGCATCTTCAAAACCTACGAACGCCTGAAGAATCGCTTCTATTGGCCGAAAATGCGATCCGATGTAGCCAACTACATTCGAAGGTGTAAGATCTGCGCTGCCATGAAACCTGAACAGAATTGTCCAGCTGGTCTTATGGGACAGCGCCCGAATGTCACAAAACCTTGGCAGATGATTGCAGTAGATATCTGTGGTCCCTTACCTAGATCATCCAGAGGCTACAGTTACATTTTGGTTATTTCAGACCAACTTACCAAGTTTGTGCTACTGTTTCCACTCCGTCAAGCTACAGCTGCCGCTGTAACCAGATTAGTTGAGGAAAATGTTTTTCTATTCTTTGGATGTCCTCAGTACTTAGTATGCGATAATGGTGTGCAGTTCCGTTCACGAGAATTTATGCAGTTATGTGGCAGCTACCATGTGAAAATTATTTACACTCCTGCGTATCATCCTCAAGCTAACTTCGTAGAAAGAGTTAATCGTGTCATCAAAACTATGTTGGCTTCATATGTTGCAGATAACCACAAGAAATGGGAACAACTTTTGCCTAAAGTGGGCTGCGCTATCAGGAGCTCGGTTCATGAAGTCACTAAAGTGACTCCATTCTTTGCCAACTTTGCACGTGAACATGTTCCTAGGGGTGATTATTTTAAATCAGGTGTAAAGGCTGAAACAGATAAATGTGAGACATCTGATAAACTTAAAGAGTTAGACAAGCTACATCAAGATATACATAAGAGACTTTTGAATGCTCATGCCAGATCTAAACAACGATATGACCTACGACGCAGAGAAGTGACATATAATGTTTACCGACGCAATTTTGTGTTGTCCGACGCCACCAAACACTTCACCGCAAAGCTCGCTCCAAAATTTATTGGGCCTTTGATTGTACGAAGGAAATTATCACCTGTTACGTACGAGCTTCAAGATGAAGATGGGACATTTCGCGGCACATGGCACGTCAAAGACATAAAGCAACACCCGCCAGATGAAGAAAACTAGATTCTGTTGGATTGTCGTAACGAAGACAAACTTAGCATTGGACTTTGCATTCGAGTTTGGCATTAGGATTTTGAATGTTAGGTTAGGCTTTAGGGACCAAGGGTTTTTTGTTGAACCTTTGGGTGGATGGTTGGGCTGCTTGAAGGGAGGACTCGCTGTTGGGGAACTTTATCATCTCGTTCTTTCCCCCTCCTTGTGGGACAGTGACGTTCCATCATACAGGAGTGAGACATTTTTGCAGTCTCATTTCCGGTGTTCCGCCATCTGGTCACTGTGGATGGTGTTTCAGTGTGTAGTCGATCCTGGGCTGCACACTTTCCTTGACTAGTAGGGTGTAGGGTTAATTTTTTTGTCGTCGCAGAGGATGGTTGCCTATGATCGCGGTGCATCCTACGGGGTCCCGCGCCTGGTACCCATTGTCTGTGATGACTTCAAACGTTTTTCGGCCTTTTTCCAATTTTGAAATTTCTGGTAGTTCACTTAATTCCACCCTACGATGACTGACTGACGTGACAACGGACAATCCTTCCTATCCTTCTTCTGTGTCGTCCGCTATCTTCTTTTCTAGAGCTCCTTAATCCCTTACCCCTTTTTTCACCACTCTCACCTTTCATTTTCCTCTTCTTGGTGGACAGTGTCTCGGTGGTTGTTGTGTAGACTTGGGCCTGGATCGGTTCATCCACCGGCGCGCCTTTACCACCCAGCAGCGACGGATGTTCCGATGTCCTTTTCTGCATGACATTCATGTGGAGAGCTGTTTATCCCTTCACTCCTTTTCTCAACCATCAATCTTTTAAGACCCTGTGTGATTCCCCTATTTCCTTTCGTCTTCCGACATTAACGTACTTTTTTTTTTTTTGGCTACGTATCCGCTTCTAAATTCGTTGACATTGGCTTGAATGTGCTGGGTATCCGCAATAGTTCTTTTCGTGTACCTGTAAAATTTCGAAGCTTCATTATGGTGCAGGCATAGGTTCTACGTCGGTAAATTCAGTGAATTTACTTATTTTTAAGTGAGGGGAGAGTCTGTTACGTGTAATTTTACATTTAGATACAGTTAAGGATTGTTTGGATAATTTCTTATCTTAAATGCATTCATATAGTTAGATTCACCTGCATACGTTAGGTGTAGCTTTGGTTGCATACTCATTTTTGCAATTTTTGGGACTTTTGAAAAATCCTTGTCTAGGGAATTTTGAGTAACAATTTTGAAAATTGTTTTGATAGTACGATTTCCGGCGACCATTTTTAAGTTTTCCTTTTTGGAGCTGCATGTGATTTTTGGGAATTTTCACTTAAGTGGATTATATAGTTTCCATGTTTCTTTGAGGAATCTGCCATCCAGAAATAGGAAATGGGTGTTATATTGCTAAAATGAATCCGATTGTATTGGGATAAATATATATTTCTGCAATTTACTTACTCGAGGCCGCATTACAACTCTGGTATGTTAATTTATGGTTGCCGTAGAACATTTTTCGATAACGTCTCGTATTTAGGCCTCCTCGTCCTAGTTTGCTGTATCGTTCTCCGATTTTTCGGGATCCATTATGCCTGTGGCATTGGTGTTGCTTGGCTAAGGCACCTGGAGCAACTATTCCGTTCCAATCCGAGCCCCTCAGCACATGTGATAGTTCGCATGCAAGGCTTCTCCCCATGGTGACTGCACTCGACTGCGTTTCTCACCTGCAAAGTTAGATGAAGCCCTGACTCTTTGGAGGTTATTCAAGCTGGTGGACATCTTAATAGCTATCCCCCATAGCTGTTGATGTAGCGATCCTTCTGTGCACGATCCAGGTATCTGCAACACCTAGTGTTATCTACCTTTTGGTGTTTATTGAACTAAAAATATCGTTCGTTATGGCACTATGATCTTTACTTTATGTATTGTACTTACCTAGGTATATGCTAGCGAAATTCATGTCGTTTTACATGCGAAATATTGTATAGCTTCGTTGTACATCACGTGCAATTACTTTTGTGTCATAGGATAATGTCATTCTATGCATTTAATATCTTTGCGTTTGGTAGTACTGCTTTGGTTGCATTCAAGAGTACTTGTCAGTGTTTCAAAATTTAAACCATTATTGGCGAGGGTCTCCGGGAGCATCAATTTAACATTTAACATAATATGAGCACCGTAAATACACCATGTTATGTGTATTAGCACTCCCCTAGGCGAAATGGTACCAATTCGAAGAGGTTCGCGACTAGATAGAGTATTTACCTAATTAATCAAGCGATTTAGAACTTACTATTCTCCCGCATTCCGGTATCGCTGTTTTAATTATATTTAAGTCACTTTCGTAGTTGATACACGGGTACTCGAACGAATTGCAATTATCGTAGTTACATTTTCGACTTTATTCATATAAAATCTTGTACATTACATACCACTAAGATTACATTTACAAACTATTCCATTTAATCACAGAATTGTGTTGCCTTTTCCAAGTATGACACAGAATTCCGAAGGTGTACAAACTGTAAATAAATAACTAGGTTATTTCGAGTCTTGAAGTTTTCTGTCTTTTATTATTCTTTTTTTTTTTGTGAAACAGCTAGTGGTTTAGGAATTTACACGGCCACCTGTAGGTTTTCTGGTTTGGACCGTCTCAAACCAGTGGCGCTTCCGGACAACCCACCCCATCCTGCTCAGGACCTAGCTTGGCAAACGTTTGCTACACGACTAGACGATTCCTGTACCACCCTGCTGTAAAGTATTTATAATTTTTTTTTTGTGCGAATAAAATTCCCGTGTGTAGCAAATGTAATAATGTATTTCCTGTTGAGTTGTTCTTTAAATTAGTCAAAGTATAAGTAATCTAGATCTTGGCCTTTACTAGGAGTGAACAGAAATGCTTGGAGACTGAATCAGGATTCCGTTACTTTGCGCTAGTTCTATCCTTCTGTTACGGTATTAAAAGAACTTTACGACACCCACCCAAGGTGAGCATCGCACCACGGAATCAGTCCTGAAAAACTGGCACACTTGCCCTGAAATCGGTTCGAAATAGGCTAAAGGGCCACGGCTGGGACGCTCAGGGAGTCGGGCGTGAGTCACACGATACGTTCTGGGCAAGCGTGTGGTGACATAATACACTGCCGAGCATAAAATTAGGGTCACCCCGTAATTTGAAGTTATTTTAGAAATGTTTAGTTTTTTTACAAGTTTTTTCGGTTGTAACAGTTTAGTAACCGATTGCTTGAATAAAAAAAGTTTTTGTTGTTCAAAGTTTATTCAAAGTAATGAAAATGAACAATTTAATTTGATACGCTAAATAATGAAAATGAACAAGTTTGCTTTGATATGCTTCTGTTGAAACAAAAGACAGTTTAGGGACAACAAAGTTTTTGTTTCTGTGGTTTTATCTGTCAGTTGCAAATTGTTTATGTAGTATTGTCATTGTTAGTGTTTTGCAATGAGCATAAATCCTGTTGTTGCGGCACGAATTGTGGCGGCTTTAGAAGACGGCCGTGGTCAGCGCGAAACTGCGAGAAACGTTGGTGTAAGTCTCTCGAGTGTGCAACGAGTATGGGGGCGGTACGAAGAGACTGATCTGCTCACTCGAAGACCTGGTTCAGGGCGAAGCAAGACTACAACAGCTAGAGATGACCGCTTTCTTGTTTCTAGTGCTTTGAGAAACCGAACGGTCACGGCAGTTTCCCTTCGAAATCATCTGCAAGAAGTGAGAAATGTAAACATAAGTGAGTGGACAGTTAGGAGGCGACTTCATGCTGCTGGATTATCTTCTCGAACTAGAGCTACTGGACCGCCGCTTTCCCGTGAACACCGGATTGCCAGGTTGAATTTTGCACGAGAACACTTGGCATGGACAATAGCGGATTGGAGTCGCGTATTGTTTTCCGATGAATCGCGATTCTGTCTTACGGGCTCAGATAGACGGGTAAAAGTGTGGCGACGACAAGGCGAGAGATATGCTCAAGCGTGTATTGCCGAGCGACTTCCGTTTGGTGGAGGATCAGTTATGGCATGGGGAGGCATATTTTTTGACACTCGCACGGAGTTAGTCTTTATCGAGAATGGGACGTTGACTGCACATAGGTATCTGACAGAGGTTCTAGAAGACCATGTTTTACCGTTCATGGTTATTCTTGGAGAGGACGCAACATTTATGCATGATAACGCACGGCCCCACATTGCTCGGATAGTTACTGAGTATCTTGACGAGGTTCAAATCACGCGATTTGTTTGGCCTGCTCGCAGTCCAGATTTAAATCCAATTGAACATGTTTGGGATGAGATGGGAAAACGTTTACGGAGACATGTGCCGGCCCCCAGAAATTGTAGAGAGCTTCGCGTCATACTGGTGCAGGAATGGGACAATCTTCCGCAGAATGTGATCCAAAATCTGATCCAGAGCATGCCTCGTCGTTTGCAAGCTGTTATCACTGCCAGAGGAGGGAATACTCGCTACTGAAGTCCTTAAATCAAAGCAAACTTGTTCATTTTCATTATTTAGCGTATCAAATTAAATTGTTCATTTTCATTACTTTGAATAAACTTTGAACAACAAAAACTTTTTTTTATTCAAGCAATCGGTTACTAAACTGTTACAACCGAAAAAACTTGTAAAAAACTAAACATTTCTAAAATAACTTCAAATTACGGGGTGACCCTAATTTTATGCTCGGCAGTTATATACAGGGTATGTCGAAATCATGAGGGCGCCACCAAGCCTGTCTTAACCCGGCTAACCGGGCCTGGACGGTTAGACGGGAGCGAAGCATGCAAAATACTCCGCCAATAGGATTACTCAAGAGTTGCAAGGTCAAATGACAATTTCGGGATTGCCTTATGCAAGGATTGTAATTAGGTGTCAATCCGACCGCGACTACGCAGCTGTCTCACCCACCTGCACGCTCAAAGCTCCCTCGTTCCGTCGTACAATAATCAGTACAATGAAGGGGGCGTCTATCTGTAACAGAACATGCACAAGTCGAAACAAAACAATAATTCCCTTAACTAACCAATCATGTATTGAACTTCGGGTTACAATGGGGCGGCAGAGTGCGTCGCCCTATATCTATACTTAGACTATAATTAAGGGCACCAGCTGGCACGCGCGCTCTAAACTTAGCGACAGATGTTGAACAGTAGTGAACAGTAATGAACAGTAATGAGTAGTAATGAGTACAAATATGCTGGCGCGACGCCTTATGCAGCGGACAGCGAAGATTAAATTAGCACTCGCGATATGGACAGTCTGCAATTCTAAAGGAATGCACCAATATGCTGGCGCGACGCCTTATGCAGCGGACAGCGAAGATTAAATTAGCACTCGCGTTCACAGCGGTAATCAGGTTAAAGACACATACCTTAATGCGTAGGCGGCGAGGGAGCCTGGTACAGTTGAGTTGCGACAGGCTGCAGTCGTAGGTGGCAGGTACCTTCGATGTTACAACGGCTATAGGGATGAGTGCACAACCGCCTTAATGGCGACGTGAGACGCGTCCAGGACGCGTACAACGGGACGACGAAAAATGGGCCACTTTCGTTCTGCGGAACAGATCCTCGTAGGTCGAGATGAAGGGGGCACGACCCCTTACTTACGGAAGCAGGAACTGGGCTCCAAACACCCACGCTACGCCGAAGACAATTTGAAAAACTCCGACTCACAACCACCACACGAGCGTTTTTTGCAACGGGCTGCGGACAACTGCCCCTAAGGCGAAACCGTATATCACATACGTGCTGAAGCAGCACTCGACGGGAAAAAGGCTGACGCCCCCGCCAAGGGCGGAAGCGCCGCACGAACTCACACACACTATCCGACCTCTTACTCGATTGACGGCTCTCGGCTGAATGCCCAGAGGAAAGCGCTGGCAAAGGTCACCTTGGTCGCGTCCCCACGTGACTAAACCTTGGCAGCCAATCGCGGGGCGATAAAACGAAACAAGTTAATGCCGGCACCAATGGCATCACGCCTCGACGGCGTGCTTTCTAGGAGATTCGGAATTCGGAAAAACGCCATCAGAGGGGAGCTCCAACCGACGAAAAATACTGCTTTTGGAGCTAAATATGTGCGACATCGTGATTCTGTAATTAGGCGATGGAGCCAAATAAAGAACTAAAAGGGCTTAGCATACGGGCACGCTGCCCTAAAGCCTAGGTGGCTATTTAAAATACCAAAATGACCTGAAGCAACAAATTGCCCTAAAGGCGTGAAATGCGATTAAGCATCTGCGACAGCAAAATGACTTAACACTTCAAGCACGTAAACAAGACTGTGTTTACGTTTTAAACCAATGTAGTCAATGGTACTTGAAAGGACGACAGTAAACTACCCCTGGGACACAGGCTCATGCCCCATAAATATTATGGCTTGGAAGAGGTAGTAACGAGTGAATCAAACATTAAATGCAGATTGATTTTATTATGAAAATAAACGTGTATTTATATAAAACAAGAATGCTTATCTAAGTAACAATTCAAAGTTCATAATAGTGGAGTGTAATAGACTGCGTTTAAAGGTCCGAAGACCGCAACTCAGCACGATAAGCCTTTTATAGTTCCGCATGGGTTTGCAGATTGAAGCGTTGAACTTGGCTTTCTAGGTCGCTTATTAAGCGAAATGCCGAGTTGCATTTTTACTGCGGTGTTTAAACTCAATGTTGGCGAAACAATATTCGTTTGTTAAGATTTCGTAAATGGGAACTGAATTTTGCCTGTTTTAATTCAAGATTAAAACAGATATAAACTTACGAAATTATGAAGTAAAACTGGAGGTTAAAACTGTTTGTTTATGAAATCAGAATTACATTTAGAACTTCTGACTGGTTTCGTAAATTTTGTTATTAAAATTTATGTGTGTTTAAATCAAGTTTAAACAAGGAGCTACCAGTCTTAAGGGCATATATAATTAGTGCTACAGGTAAATTTACTAAATTAAATATAAACCAGAAATCATAGTAAAGCCCTAGCTAGCATTACAACACAATCAGCTGGCTCACAATGCAAACATTTAACAGATGGAGAGACGGACATCACCATAAATCATATACGATTTTCTTCACATATTCCCGGACACAGTCCGGATGTCTATCTAGCGCAGTGATTCCCAAAGTTGGCGATACCGCCCGTTGGGGGGCGCTGGAACGATCCACGGGGGCGATAGTAGCCTCGGGTTCATTTGGGGGGCGGTGAATAAAAATAAGGGGGAGGTGAAAGCTTAAAGAAGGAAGAGAAGATAAGGAGAATATTTTGAAAAACCGTTCGTACATATTTCATCTGTTGTGTAACATAGTGTAACATTATTTTCCAAATAAACACACAAAATGCAAGTTACAGATTTATTTATTCCATGAAGACTATTTACCATCATTAACTATTCTTATTCTTCTCCATACCATTTGTTACTTTATTTATTCAGTCTGTTTATCAAAATTCGTGTATTCTCCGTTTCTTTAATTTTACTTTATCACGCCCTTTAATACACCACCCAGAAAGTAAATACCATTATAATAAAGGAGTTTTATTATTCAAATTTGCTTTTACTTAAAATACAGGTTACAAATTCAGAAAAAATTTGGTTATTTTAAAAATATTTTCTCTAGCAATAATAAATTTATACCAAATTTCTACATGATATATTTTATTATAAAATTTTATAATTGACTTTTTCAGATAATCATTTGAGTTTAGCTTTAACTTTAGTTATTCTGATTGTCAGTTAATACAAATTAAAATCTAAGCTCTGATGTTACCATTCAACTATCCCAACTAAATCAACTTATATGCTCGAACCTTTTCAATAAACTATTCAGAATTTAACAGTAACTGTATCTAATGTATCATTCATTAAACAATTCTCAAATACTTACGTTTATGTGTATAAATCCCCCCTTGTACTTTTCAATTGAGAATGTAGATTTCCAGGGGGCGCTGTGTAATTTTTTTTTCTGAAAAGGGGGCGCTAGGTCAAATACGTTTGGGAACCACTGATCTAGCGTAACGGTGATATCCATACGATTGCAACCAAACCATGGAAATAACTTTGAAAATTCATAGAAATACTTCTGGTAATATTTTTCCAAAGAGGTGATGGCTTCCATGTTACAATCAAACTGCTACGATTTATTCGATAGACAATGATTTATGTTTATGCTCTCCTCATGCAAGCAGCTGCCTACAATTTCTACATAACAGACAGAGAGGGCGCAGTTTGGCAGTTTGATTTGCAACTCCAGGTGTCTATATAGCATAACGGTGATATTCATACGATCGCAACCAAATCATGGAAATAGCTTTGAAAATTCATATAATGACTTCTCGTAATATTTTTCTTCCAAAGAGCTGACCAAAAGCCTGAACTGGAACACCGCCACCACCACCACCCCCCGTCACAACCTCAAATTTGTCCCAAATCAAACAGAAAAAAAATAATGGTGGGGGTATTACCACGCTGAGTTCAGTTATTCACCAAAATTGTCTGAAATATGATTGAGGATAATGTTTACCACCACTGTTTTCTTTAATATGTTCGTGCAATGTGCAAGCAATACATTTTCGTCATTCTTGATCAGTTTCGCCTTTACATTTTGAACACTTATACTTAACTGGTACAGGCATCTCTCTCGCTTTCTTTTTTATTACTGCTCGCAATCTGTTCATTAAATGGAGTTAAGAATCTCCATCTCTTTCTTATTTATATGATTTGAAGAAGATGAGGCTGGCTGGGATTGGGGTGAGTCAAGCATTTCAAACGTATGATTCTGTAAATTCTGGGAATTTATGTCTTCAGTTGTGTTTACTCCCATGGTGACTTAGAGTTTGATGCCACTGTATGAGAATGTGTAATTGGTAAAATTGACAGACAGATATACAGTTAAACAGGCAGACAGACAGACATAAGGACAGACAGACAGACAGGCATCATGTTGGTGCTGAAAGCAGAAAGATATGAATTTACAGAAGGTCTACCGAGATCATGTTAATACTGACATGACTTGTGAACAATTTAAAGAAATGTGCGCTTATTGTTAAATTTTTGGTAATTGAAAAAGATAGTGATTTAAAGAATGGTCGCTATCGTCATGAATTTGATTCGTATATATACATCTAACAATTCTGATATCTATTATTTGATAAGAAACTGTTAGCGTGTGAAGTAGTTTGAATCTGTCAGTCTGTCTAACTGTCCAGCTGGCTGTCTACTTGTTTACCTGTATAGCTGTCTACACGTCTACCTGCCTACCTGTCTAGCTATATACCTGTTACCTGTTTAGCTGTCTAGCAGTCTACCTGTCTAACTGTCTACCTGTCTAACTGTCTACCTGTCTACCTGCCTAGCTGTTTACTTGTCTACCTGTCTACCTGTTTAGCTGTCTACCTGTTTACCTGTCTAGCTGTCTAGCTGTCTGTCTACCTGTCTACCTGGGAATTTATGTCTGCAGTTGTGTTAGCTCCCATGGTGACTTAGAGTTTAATGCCACTGTATGAGAATGTGTAATTGGTAAAATTGACAGACAGACCGACAGACAGACAGTTAGACAGGCAGACAGACAGACAGACATCATGTTGGTGCTGTTTAAGCAGAAGAATATGAATTTACAGAAGGTCTACCGAGATCATGTTAATACTGACATGACTTATGAACAATTTAAATAAATATGCGCTTATTGTTGAATTTTTGGCAATAGAAAAAGATACTGATTTAAAGAATGGACGCTATCGTCATGAATTTGATTAGTATATATACATCTAACAATTCTGATATCTATTATTTGATAAGAAACTGTTAGCGTGTGAAGTAGTTTGAATCTGTCAGTCTGTCTAACTGTCTAGCTGGCTGTCTACCTGTTTACCTGTATAGCTGTCTACACGTCTACCTGCCTACCTGTCTAGCTGTTTATCTATCTACCTGTCTAGCTGTCTACCTGGCTAGCTGTCTACCTGTCTAGCTGTCTGCCTGTATAGCTCTCTACCTGTCTAGCTGGCTACCTGTCTACCTGTCTACCTGTCTATCTGTTTAGCTGTCTACTTGTCGTCCTCCTGTCTACCTCTCTAGCTGTATACCTATCTATCTGTCTGGCTGTCTACCTGTCTAGCTGTCTACCTGTCTGTCTACCTGTCTACCTCTCTAGCTGTCTACCTGTCTACCTGTCTACTTATCTACCTGTCTAGCTGTCTACCTGTCTGTCTACCTGTCTACGTGTCCACCTGTCTGTCTACCTGACTACCTGTCTACCTGTCTAGCTATCTACCTGTCTGCCGGTCTACCTGTCTACCAGTCTACTTGTCTACCTGTCTAGCTGTCTACCTGTCTACCTGTCTAGCTGTCTACCTGGCTAGCTGTCTAGCTGTCTAGCTGTCTAGCTGTCTCCCTGTCTAGCTGTCTACCTGTTTAGCTGTCTTTCTGTCTACTTGTCTAAGCAGCACTGTTGCACGCTAAAGTGTAAACATCAGCAGTCGTGCAGATTTTAAAACAATGAGCGTCACTGTTCAATTGGTAGACAATAACATTCGGCATCTGCAAGTCTAAACAAGTCTGCATTCCCAGACGATGACTCACATCCTGTGGAGCCTGGGAAAATTTATAAGCGTAGAAAGCTTGTAAAATTTAAAAATTAGACATTTAGCCTCAAAATTCATCGTGGGAATTTTGTAAAAATTAGACTTTTCACCCAAAAATTTATCGTGGAAATCTTGTCAAATTACAAAATTACATTTTTAGCCCTAAAAATTCATCATGGGAACCGGAAGTGGCACGTGATCTAGGTGAGGCCAATGACCCCGCCTCCCGGCTACACCCGTGACCTTGACCTCGGCTAGGCCCGTGACCTTGTACAAATACCGTTGTAGGAAATCAAAATTTTAATGATAAAACTAAACCACCACTCCTTTTAGGAACAATATTTTAAGCTGTTTTTTATTTTTTGTAGTTATTCAATGCTTTATCATTTAATGATCATATGTACCGTACCCAAGCATTGTGTTTATTATGTGTTAAAATCCTCAATTATTTATAAACCTTGGGTTTTTAAAATAAGTTGCATTATCTGCTAATATTTTCTTTGGTTTTACAAATTCTATAAAATATTCATTTACATTCTTCAAAACATTGTGAGTGTTGCATCTTTTAGCTGGAAATAATCTCACATATTTCGTAAATACATCTAGTACTACAATAACGTTCTTAAAACCAAGGTGCTTGCGCATGAACAAAGGTGGGCTCTGTTTTACGAGATTGGCACGCGGAAGTTGCAAACTCTTCCAGATAACTCAAAGATGCTGGGGTGGTTAAATATGATCCACACACGACTCTTTCATCGCCCCGTTTTGTATTATAAAATTCTGCTGTTTTGAGACTCCACCGATGACTAAACTACTTCAAACTGTTAATCTGCTAACTGATGGTTGATAACTGTCAAAATATGCGAGAAACTATCAGCTATCAGATCCCAGTCACTCGTGTCTCACTCAGAGCCTCAGACAAATTTTCAACAAATAAAACGTAGGATATTTCATAAATGCCCTTATTATATACATCATATTATAGTATTCCTAAAATATATGCTCACTCTACAATTAACCCTATTTCTAATCGTCTTTAGCACAAACAATGACCTCATTGTTCAATTATATTTACCAACTTAGCATATTTTCAAACAATCACATCCGCAAGTCTGGACAGGTTTGAACTCTAGACAATAACATCCGGTTTATTTTTGCAACCTTGCAATTTCTCAAACAATGACTTCATTGTTCAATTGCGCAGACAATAACATCCGGTGTAGACAAAACATCCGGCCAGACACCCACATCCGCAAGTCTCGACATGTCTGCATTCCCAGACGATGATTCACATCCGGTTGAGCCTGGGAAATATTTTGATAAGCGTAGGAATCTTGTTCAATTTTAAAAATTAGACTTTTAGCCCCAAAATTCATCGTGGGAATCTCGTAAAATTTCAAAGTTAGACTTTTAACTCCAAAATTCATCGTGGAAATCTTGTAAAAATTTCAAAATTAGACTTTTGGCCTTAAAAATTCATCGTGGAAACCCGAAGTAAAACCTAACCACGTGATCTTGACCTCACCGAGGTCAATGGCCTCGACTCGTGACACTTAGCCAAGTTTCAAACCAATTGAAGAGGTCAATGACCTCGCCACATGACACTTAGCCAAGTTTCAAACCAATCGAAGTGTCCCAGAACCCGTGTAGGTACACTATAATTTAGTACCATTTTTGCGCTTTATAATAAAGTATCCAAAGTAAAAGATATATTTTTTTCGTTAAAACCCCAAATTTTCGTCTTAATACCCTCACTGAAACTATATTTCGAACAAGCTACAGATTCTTCTTTCTTATTCATACTTTGCCGTAGTTGTAAATTCACTGCATTTAAAATGCTCAACAGAGTTACGTTTCAAATCGAGCATTTTAAAAATTGTTACAAAAGAAATATCTGTTTAATCCTTAATAACTGTTTACATAAAAGATTTGAGTAACTCTTCTAATGGTAGCTATTTAGTTAAATTACCGTTGAGGTCTTTTGCATTGGTAAAATAATGTTTTACAGTTTCTTTAATTTTACTGTTAGCATTGCCTTTTCGTGCTATTTTACGTATTAGGCATTAGTGATCTTTACCGAAGTGTCAACTTGACAATCTTGGTGATCTTAATTTTGACTTCAGTTATATTTTCTATCTAAAACTGTTGTACACTGATAATAGCTATTTAAGTAACAATGAATGTATGGACCTATTAACATTTGAGGTAGGCAAGTACAAACCAAGAAGAAGTCGCGGATTGTTGCCTGCCGAAAATATTAATAGGCAATACATTCCGAGTTATCTTATTATATTTTTCCCGCTGCTGATCATGTAAGTCAGTGATACAGCACTAGTAACAAAACGTGTAAGTCGGTGATTATATTTGTTTGCTGCTTTTTCTTGACAACGGAACGTATTATTATTATTAAGTTCCTAGGATAATAAAATTAGCAAAACAAGATGCAGATTTAGACGTTTTGTTTATAAATTGCAAGAGTAGTAGAGATAGGCCGGTTCTGGGCCACTTCAAGGTCACCGATTGGAGTCTGACAGACTTTCACTTCTGGATATTGCGCAACCTGTTCTGGATATTGCACAATACCAACCTCGGGGGGCAGAGCCCTAGCCGTCAGACCCCCCATGCTCAAGTTAAGAGGTGGGGGGATTTTTTTGTATATTTAAATAGAATAACAAGTATTGGGCATTTTTAATAAAATACAAATTTAAGGCTAATTTGTCCTTTGTCATTCAACCCCATCGGAGTCTGTCAGACTCCGGGAGGCAGAGCCCCAGCCGTCAGCGGGGCGGGGTGGTGAGGGGAAGGGAGAAAGGTGGTTTTCTACGGGTTCTGGATATAAATGTCAAAATTCACATCGCGCGGGGCAGAGCCCTAGATTGGAATCTGTCAGACTCCGGGGGGCAGAGCCCTAACCGCTGGGGACCTCCTTGAGCAAGTTCGAAGGAAAGGTTTAAGGTCACATCAACCCCTGGGCAGAGCCATCAGATTTTTTTGTATATTTAAATAGAATAACAAGTACTGGGCATTTTTAATAAAATGCAAATTTAAGGCTAATTTGTCAATTGTCATTCAACCCCATCGAAGTCTGTCAGACTCCGGGGGGCAAAGCCCCGGCCGCCGGGGCTCCTTTAAGCAAGTTCGAAGGAAAGGTTCAAGGTCACATCAACCCCGGGGGCAAAGCCCCAGCCGTCGGGCCCCCATGCTCTAGTTAGGGGGTTGGGGGAAGGTTCAACGTCACAGCAGACTGTTGTATATTTAAATAGAATAACAAGTACTGGGCATTTTTAATAAAATGCAAATTTAAGGATAATTTGTTGTTTGTCATTCAACCCTTATCTCGCTGCGCGGGGCAGGGGGTGGAGGAAAGATTTAATGTCAGATCATTTTTTTGTATATTTAAATAGAATACCAAGTACTGAAAATTTTTAATAAAATGCAAATTTTATGACAATTTGTCGTAATCATTCAACCCTTATGTGAGTAAGCCACACCCACGTATTTTACGGACACCCTGTATATTTTGGGGGCACCTAACAATTGCGTCCAGGAATCTGTGAGTAAGCCACATCCACATATTTTTACGGACAGCTTGTATATTTTGGGGGGCACCTAACAAACCCCAGAAATTTGTTTTAAGGTGGGTGGGAGGAATGTTCAACGACACATTAGATTTTTGTATATTTAAGTAGAATAACTAGTAATGGGTATTTTTAAAATAAAATGCAAATTGAAGGCTAATTTGTCGTTTGTCATTCAACCTTTATCTCGCTGCACGGAGTGGGAGGGCGAAAGGGGGAGGGGCTTAAATCATGCAACCCTTAACTCGCTGAGAGGGGCGGGTGTTTGCGTCCAGGAATCTATGAGTAAGTCACATCCACATATTTTATGGACACCCAGTATATTTTGGGAGGCTCCTTAGAAATTCGTGTTAAGGTACCCAAATATCAGTTACAGGAGCGTCAATGACACAAAACATTTATTACGGAGCCCATATGACTGATGTAATTAGCGCACGCAAATACGTAATCCGGTGCACCTGACCGCGGCTATTCATAATTTATGCCCGGCAAAAATTCGAAGGTTGTAAAGAGGGGATAAACGGTCGGCCTTACCTTTTGGCGAAAGTTGTATTTGTTATTTTGCCGGCTGGTAATTATCGGCCTAGTTGGCCTAGCTCGCCGCGAGGGTCGCAGGGTTCCAGCTATGCTGAAAGAGAATAATAAAAAAAATAGGAGAGGGCGCCAGGTCCTCGACTCAGATCTAATCCTTGTGCCGGACCGTACACAAGGTAAGGACAATTTCCAGCAGAACAAAGAAAAATAATGAAACCAACCACCAATGAAAATATCACAGCTTTATTGTTAAATGCTGGATATGTACTATAGTGCAAATACAAACACAAGTATATACTAAATCGGGCAGGCGTTCAAATACATATACGTATCCATACGTTGTAACAATTATAAATTCAATGTAAATATATATGTCTAGGTAAATTACAACAAATGCATGCAAAAAGAAGAGATGAAGTTTCGAGCCGAAAATATATATTACCATGCAAATATTCGTAAAGCTAAATTTAGGCCGCGAAACGTTGGACAATACAAACACTCTAAAAAGAAACGAGGGTACGCAGGGCGTCGCGGAGACAATTAAAATAATGTAAATTGAGTAAGCACGATCCGCGGAGCGGGTTTAAAATTGCGCGTGCACCGGCTCAGAGCAATGCAAGTCCACCTTGGCTAACGTGTTAACCCCGAAGGTTAGCCCTAAATGACGCTATATCTATATCCAAAATTTTCTAATGGGCGGAATCAACGTGCGTTTGCGTGGCCACACATGAACGACGGTGTCCATATTAAAAATGCATCAAAGTATAAGTATGTATATTTACATGCTAATGAAAGCGAAGGCTTGGATTTGCCCCTTACCCGGTTAGCGGAGATCGGCAAATAATCACAATGCTCCCGTAGCGAGTTCACGCGACACTGCCACCGTGGTGTGCCTATCTTCACGCTAAACGTTTGACATGAAAATAGCGAAGCTTAAGGCGTCCGAGTTACTGTTTTGTGGTCCGAACTGTGTTATGCAAGGGGGTGAGTAAAAGCGACGTCCAGATAGGACACAAGTGAAGCTCAAAGCCCTACAAGTTCTACTCTATAACTTTTACAGATAACGCAGAGGTCAGTGGGTGTGCCCACCGAAGCAACAACTACAGAGCAGTACACTGGTAAACCTTATGACCTCAATTTAGCAAGTAGCAGAGGGTAACCGCATATCATTGCGCGGCGGCCCTAACAAGACTAACACAATTACAAATATTAATAAGCTAACGATGCACGAAACCTACTATCGCACGATCCGTGCTGATGAAAACACACATGCCCTAAGTACTAACGGCATGAAACAGTATGATTCAATTATAAGTTACAACAGGCGCAATGCATATTAACTACAATAACGTCTTGCCTGCAGGAAAGTTCACCAGAACCTAACCTCTCCGTTTGCTCCCCTGTGATTGGACGTAGCTAACGAAGCAACGAGGACGGCCGCAGCTGCGGGATGCAGTGCCAGCTATGGAGGTCGCAAATGGCAAATGGGTGTAAAGCAGTTGCTCAATCTTCAGCGTTGCCCACAAGAGTTGCAAAATTCACAGGCGATGCGACCATCTTAGGGGCCCAGTGCATCGGACTGGATTCCAGCAGGGTGCAGTCGAACGGGGAAGGTCTACTCCAGACAGGAAGGTTTTCAACCAGATGGGGAGTGTTTTAACTCCCACCGGAAATGGCTAAAAACGCACAGAACCCAAATGTATTTCCGATTAAGAAGAAACTGGCCCAATCTTACCTCAAGCTGGGGGTGGAGCCGAAAGAAGCGTGCTAAATTCGGTTCCAGGAGATCCGCCAAAAGCGAAAGGACGCAAGTAAGTAGCTAACCAATCATTACGAACGCCCACGATAACGCAGAAATGCTTCCAGATCCCTCAAACAATCTATTCGAAGAGGCGAGCCCTACCAAAGGGCTATGAAGCACTTAGCTGCAGAGGAACACCTAGTAGCACGACAATTTAGCTTGAAAAGAAAGCCGAAAAATTCAAAAACCCAGCCTACAGGTCATATGATAACAAAATTTGGGCCAGAAGATGCCAAAACACCAGTCAGGCAAGTTTGACTGCAGGAAAAGATAACATTGCTCTAGCAGCAAATGGCATAGTTTAAAATAATTGTAACACCGGTTGCCTAGCGGCCGTACCCAAATATTTGTAAAAATATAGCAAGAATAAACCTAATTTGTAAGGTATGAGTAATTAAACGAGGGGTTGCTTACCAAACTGCATGATAATTATAGGAGAGTAATTAAAAATAAGATACAGCCAATTATACCCAGTTTAAAGCATGCAGAAATTCCAAAAAGCCACCTAATGAGACTATTTTTTATATATTACGGGTTAAGATGTATACACAATACAATACAATACAAAAAACTATTACTACATCTATTACAACTGTCGTCGTCTCCCCGTATCCCTTCTCCAAACCTCTCTGTCAAAGACATCATCTTCGTCCAGTTCTCTTGACGCCATTGCCTATCTGATCCCTTCGTTCCACGATCTTCGTGGTCTGCCCCTTTTCCTAGTACCTGGGTGAGTCCAAGAGAACACGCGTTTTGGCCATCGGTTCTCGGGCATTCTCATTAGGTGACCAAACCACTTTAAGGATTTTCTCTCTATCCGATCAATGACTGTGTCCGTAGCTTTCATTATTTCCCGTATCTCGTCATTCCTTACTCTTTCCAGCTTGGAAATTCTCGCACTTCGCCTGAGGTAGTCCATTTCTGTTGCAAGTAACCTCCGTTTCATTTCTGCATTGATGGTCCATGCTTTACACCCATAACATAAAACTGCTTCTACAAGTGATTCCCCCAAGCGTTTCTTGTTTTTTCGTGAGATATGCCTATCCCACCAGAGAGAGTTGAGGCAGCCAATGATTTTCTTGGCATTTTCAATGCGCAGTTTAATTTCCTGTTGTCCTAACCCATTTCGACTAATAGTTGCTCCAAGATATTTAAAACTTTCGACCTGTTTCAGCTGAACATCGTCATTAACCAGGACTTCGAAATTTGCTTCTGAGTTTACGACCATGTATTCGGTTTTTGTTAAACTTATTTGTAAGCCCCATTTACTATATTCGGTGTATAGCCTTTTAAGTAAGAATTCGAGATCAAAAGAATCCTGCGCCATCACCACCTGGTCATCAGCAAAACTCAAAGTAAGTAAATTTTCGTCACCTATTGGAATACCCATTCCTCTACAACTCCTCTTCCATTCTTTAAGTACCACTTCAATGTAAATATTGAACAAAATGGGAGACATGCTGCATCCCTGTCGTAGTCCCTTGCTACTGACAATTTCCTCTGACAAGTTGTTGCCTAGTTTAATGTATGCTTGGTTGTCTTTATAGAATTCTTTAATGATATTCACTAGGTACTTGTCGACTTGAAATGCATACAATGCTTCCCATAGTTTTTGTCGAGGAACCGAGTCGTATGCCTTTTCAAGGTCTATGAATGCTAAGTGTACTTCTTGGCCAACTGAGATGTATTTTTCAAGTAGTTGCTGGATGGTAAATAGGTTGTCAATACAGGATCTTCCAGGAGTGAATCCGCTCTGATCATCCCCAATTTTATGTCCTATGTCCTTTCTTAACTTGGCTTGTATAATTTTGCCAAAGAGTCTACTCATTGAAGCGTTAACACTAAGTCCCCTATAACAATTTGGGTCGTTTTTGTTACCTTTCTTAAAAATTGAAACTACATGTGAGATCTTCCATTCTTTTGGTATTTTGTTATGAGTGCATATGTTCTTAATAAGGTTTGTTAACCGTTCAATGAGAGCAGGACCACCACATTTTAATAGCTCTGCTGGTATATTTCCTGGGCCAGAGGACCTTCCATTTTTCATAGTATTAAGTGCTTCTTGAACATCCTTCGTTGATATTATAATCTCAGTCCCAGTGTTCTCTTTGACCTCTGTTGCTTGTTCTCCTCCTATAAATTCTCTCCTGTTCTCCATTAGTAATTGTTCGTAATGTGCCTTCCATGTGTTCATATCCACCCACTTATTGAAACTATCCTTGTTATCTGTCTTAAGATTTTTGATCAGTCTCCATGCTTCAGTACTCTGAGTTCCTCCTATTTGATTTTCGATTTCTATGCATCTCAATTCCCAGGTCTGGTTTTTTTCCCTTCTTATAGCGTTTCTTACGGCTCGGTTTTTTGACTTATACTCTTCTCTATTATTAACTGTCTTATTCGTCAACTGATATTTGCGGCGGCAGTACACGGCGGAAGTTTATACTTGCACTACCCCGCTGAATGTCAAGTGTGATATAAACTGCCTTAAATTGGAGAGTATGAATTCAAGATCAGCTATGTTCTAATTATTAATATCAGTTACAGGAGCGTTAATACAAGAGAAATTACAGCACTGCTGCTTCAGGAATAGATCTGGTTAATTAGCATATCATGTGTTGACTAATATAAATAACCGGTATGTCGCATTACATTCTTAAGAGCAGCGATATTACCTACATGCAGTTCAAAGTATGCACATAATTAGAAAGGTTTACTTGATTATTAGAAGCCCTTCACAGTTTTCATGGAGCGGTCCATATTCAGCACCAGGTACTGCTTCATCGAGAAGATGGCTCGTAACGGCACACTCCCAGCACCGTCCGTCTTCGTGCTAAACGAGTGGTTTAAGTTTCTTGTAAGCAAATTCCAAATTGCCGACGACTAATTGTCTACTTGAGGACCTCGTCGAAAGTGGCCCACAAGCGGATTTTGGAGCGGGATCGCTCGACCACAAGACTCTGTTCTCATGCCCTGCTACAGTTATTGTTTTAAATGGGGACTTGGATAAGTCTGCTATAACAAATGAATATGAAAAGGGTGAGTCGCATTTACATAAAGAAGTGACTGACTGTTTTTTAAGAATGTAATTTAATGCTGTATACTAAATATGTGTAAAACTGTTATATGTGAATCTACTTGTTTCATGCAATAACAATATAATAAAAAAATTACATGAAAAAGCTATATTAAGATGACAACGTTATATTATTATTACCATATACCCAAATATCAGTTACAGAAGCGTCAATGTCGCAAAACATTTATTACTGATTTAATTATCAGTCGCGTATACGTAATGCAGTGAAAGTGTGTGTACTTGCACCTAAACGCGGCAAAATAGAAGGTCAAACTACGCTAAATTGAAAATATGTTTGTCAATTAGGCGTTAGTTATTTTGTTTTACGTATAATGCACTTAATTCAAATACATACACAATTTGAAAACGTTCTTAACGATTTATGTATATATAGCAAATCCGCTTTAAAAATAGAGAATGTGAATTTACTTAAAGCAAAAATTAATTAATATGTTCATTCACTATCAAGGATACCTTTTACTCATGCAACCATTTAATTAGATTTTTATTATTTATAGGTTAACTATTACATCCGTCACGTTTGTTTAATTAATTCCTTTTACTTGAATTTTTAACATTTTTAGGTCGCTACTTGTATAGTATATAATATATAGGTTTTTTCTTTAATATTACAGTAGTTTCAAAATAGAAACAATTACAAATCGAATTCTTTTTTCGAATAGGCTAACAGTGTCGAGCGCCAATTTTAAGAACAAGCGAAATGGAGGAATCGATTGAAGTTGTTAGAATATTTTCGACCTCGTTCAACCATTTTTGCTATCAGTCAAACTATAAGGGTCATTAACGAAATTAGTTAAAAATATTCTGCCCGAATTTTCACTGGATTCGGCCCTGTACTAGTTACATTTAAATTTATTCCGGCGGGCATTGAAATGCTTGCGCTTCGTATTTGCTTTCTTAAGTAACCAATTCTTTAACGCGGGCGCAAGGCCATAGTAAGATTTCTTTCCTCGAAACTATATTATAAATATTACCGTTTATGTTGCATTTGCCGAATTGGGTCCGTGAATTCATTCTTTAACGCAGGAACCGAACGCCTGCACAAGGCCGACGTGAAGTTTCATTCCTGGAAATTAGATTGTAAAATTATACCTCTTCTTAGCTTCTTGTATTGCGTCCCTCGCTCGCTGAAAGCGCTGATTAGGTTGTCGAAGGTTCTAGAGTTGTTCGTGTTAATTGTTCTTTGTTTCTTTTGCAAGACTGGCAGGTTCTTTGTTCTGAAGGAATGAGATCATTCTGCGCGGGGGTGACCATCGTTTTTACCGCGCGTTTCTGAATTAATTGACATCGAGCTGTGAACCACAACGAACGTGCAAATTTTGTCGCCCCCGGGCCGCGTGCTGCGGTCCGGGGAACTTTCTGTGAACGCAGTGTAGTTTAGTGTCCACGTTATGTGAACTTTGTGATCTTCACGTACGCGGGCTAAGGGCGATGTTTCGTTAAGCTGTTTCGAATTATTGGCGAGGCGCCTTCTATCGGCTTTTGCCCTCCAGCCAGGAGTGGAAAAGCAAGTTGCACCCTTTTGCACCTTCAACAAAGGTGTCCTCATAAGCCTACAATACTTTTCATATCAGTGGAAAAAGTTTCGGCAAATCTGTTGCGAATTCTGTGAAGCCGTGTTGAAGTCGAAGTTACCCGTCGCCCGCCGCTGGCTGCCATCCTTCTTCGTGGGGTAAACCGACCCTCTGGCCCTCCGCACCGAATTGGCCCCTGTACAACCCTTTCGTTCCCATTTGGTGAGCCCGCTACACCTCTGCAACGTCTCACCGGCCTTCGCCGAGGCGGAGTTCGTAACTATCGCCAACCCCAAATAACATGCTGACAGCTGTCAGGTAGGATCTGTTTATTGTTTCTACAGCGTAACTGACGTGCCGAGTTGAGTGGCGTCTATAATTTTATTGTGTGTTTTCCGAGTGTTCATAAACATTGCGCCCGTTCACTCAAGCCTATAATTTGATGTATGTGTTATCAATCAGGGGCTTCACCCCGGTTATGTACTTCGTGTTGCCCAGCGTGTAACTATATATTCCTTTTCTTAGACAATAGGGTAATTGTTTTTTTTGGGGGGCCCCGATATTTCATGTGAATATTTGTGCCATTTAATTCTTTCAATAATAATAAACTTTATTAAAGTTCAACTTATTCTTTTAGTGAATGCTAAACCTTCCTGGTATGGGTCTTCAACCCATTTAGCATGGCAAAGGCCACATGTAATTAATTTGTAAAGACGACAGCATGTCCTTGTTGATAAGTGAACCCTAAGAACTGGGGTTAGTGTCAGTCATTGCGTTTTTATGTTAAACTAGGCGGGTGGCCAATCAAGGTAAGTCATTTGCTTCGTGGCCACCTGTGTGTTGAAATCTGAAGACTCGGAGGAAGCCCGGTGGACAACGCCGAGGTGAATAGCGGCGAACCTGGAGGACTTCTACATAGGCTACGTGTGTGTTCTTGTTTCTAACACGTTTGCCATTCCCTATCTAGAAACAAGTGGCGCTCTAGGCATCTATCTTAAGCAATCCATCAGGGTAAGTGCCGCCGGTTTTTCTTTGTACTCTCGAACCACGCCTTCCCGAATGCGCCAAGTGCGAGGAATCGGAGCAACGAAATCTGCTCCAACACATTAAGATCTGTGTTCTTTTTAGTAAAGCCGGCGAATCCTGTAGTTTGTACCCGATTTTTGACAGTGCTCTTAATCAATGTCGATCTGAGCATTTAAAACCGTAACAAAGTATAAGCAAGACATTTATTTCGCGTATTTACTTGATAATGGAGCGCAATTCATTCAACCTATATAGTGAGCGTACATTGACTAATGTGTTTTTAGCCGGATTTTAGTAAATATTTAAATTAACCCTGTTAACAATAATAAAAATGATTCAAATTGATACAGAGTAAATTACATTTAATTACAATAATAATAGGTACATTGAAAAGTGCATACTGCAGTAAGAGTCCACTAAAATGAATAATTCGAAGAGTCTTGATATTTGCAATCTAACTAAAAATGTACAGCTAATTTACTTAAAGCAAAAATTATTTAATATATTCATTGTATAGCACACTAACAAGGATACCGTTTATTTAGTAGAATTTTTTATTTTAACTGGCCTTTCATGTAGTAGATATGTATTATTCGCAAATCAAACATGAATAAGGCTTATCATGTCGATGTGTCTTCATGTGCTCCACTAATAAAACCTTTCTCTGCCGCTTTATACTCCCAAAGAGAACACATGCAAAATCAATTGAACCGAAGGATAATCTACCTGTGTATAATTAGAAAGGTGGCTACTTGTTTATTGCGGAGTAGATTTTTTAATAATTCTAGAGAAAGCAAAGGCCAACTGATGTAATAACGCCCACATTTTCCGAGCCGCTTATTCCTATATATTAGTGTCAACTAGTACTTTTAGATAGGAACAAGCACAAAATGAATTCTTTTTTCGAACAAGTTAACAGCGTCGGGCTTTTATAATTCAAGTCAATATTAAAACGAATTTCTAAAAAAATGACGGATGAAGATATAACTAAAATTAACAAATCCGCGAAAAAATACGCTCTGATTTTTATTGGTCAAAAAAATGTGTCTAAAGGGTCCGATGCCAACTTAGTCGAGTTTTTTGAACTTTAGGATGTATACAGCAAATTTTTCCAGGTAAAACTCGCTATTGTAGTTTATAAGAGATATGACACTAACTTAGTAAATTTACCCAGGTAAAACAACCAATTGCTTATTGTACTAATCGCTGTCGTTTTTATTACAGCTCAAACTAGAATGTAAAAGTGAAGCGCTATTTTCAATCTACGCAGATGTGGAGAAACAAAAGACCGGTGTTCCGAAAAATACTGAGATTTATCAAAAACAGATTCCGTTTAGTACAGCCTATTATTATAAAACAACCAATTGCTTATGCTATTAATTTATGGGTCATTAAGATATGAAAAACAACCAATTTTAAAAATAAACATTTTAAAAAGTTATCGTTTTTATTACAGCTCATACTATAATGTAGACGTGAAGGTTAAATCATAATACAGAAGCGCTATTTTCAATCTACGCAGATGTGGAGAAACAAAAGACCGGTGTTCCGAAAATATTGAGATTTATCAAAAACACATTCCGTTTAGTACAGCCTAAATTTTCATATGATGATAGTTTATTGGCCCCTTATCATCTTTCTTCTCGCATTGCTAGCATTCTTTACATGCCATTTCAGAAAACAACTTATCGAATGACGAAACTCCTGTGAAAAGCCAGTATGTCTGCTACAACTGTATAAAGAGTGATAGGTTTTTTTTAGTATTTTATCCTAAAAGACTATGTATTAGTGATGGGCTTATTCGAATGAAAAATAACCGGTTATCCGGTTATTAAAATAACCTATGTAACTCGGTTTTCGTTCCAAGCATTTGAATGAAAAATAACATCATGCTGATACGTACTACGCTTTGAATATAAAACCTCTATTCAAAGGTACTACGTGCCGTATCTCAGCGACCTACGCAGTGCTCAAAATTCTGTAAATATAAATACGTCATAACTCATAAACAAAGCAAGTTATCGCGTAACTACCTCCTATCATAAAAAATATAAAATTCTGGGGACCTGAAACCTGAACGCCTAAAAACTGCAAACGCATCAAGCTATAAAACAATTTTTTATTTGCTTACATCTCCAAAGGGCCTTTAACCCGCCCGATCGATAAAGATAAACGTTTTACCACGATTAGCAAGCAGTCCCCCATATTTCTTTCTTTCTACACTTTTTAATAAATGCCTCTTAATTTCCAATACATAACACATAATGTACGCTCGGCGCCTTAGAAATCGGGCACTACACACTATTATGATATATTTTGCATGAATTTTTTAAGTGTATAAACTGGGTTTTTACGGTTATTATGGTTTTAATTGTTACGTCAGATTGTTTATTGTTTGTCAATTATGAAATGCCATCTCACATTAATGAAGTAACCGGAGCAAGAATACTCCAAAGACTAGAAAAACATATTACGTGTCTCGATTTCTAAGGCGCCGACAGTACATATTATGTTTTGGTTCCTCTGCTATCTGCAAGTTACGATGTCGATGCAGATGACGGTGAACCGATGTCGATGCAGATGACGGTGAACCGCCAACCGGCAAAGCGGCTGACTTAATCGAAACGAATCGAGAGCCAAAATTTATTCGAATGATTATTCAAATAATCATTCGGTTATTAATATCATTCGAATGCAAATAATTCGGTTATGAAAATTGTCCGGTTATGCCCATTACTACTGTGTATATATTTTCTACGATTTAGAATTGCTAAAATTAATATTTGTTTCTCTACAATTTGCAGCTAGAAAAAGATATACGTTCAACCATTCAAACAATTAAGGACAGCTGGACGCTTTAACCTTAACAAATAACTTGTTAACATCTTATAATTATGCTATATTAATGTATTTCCTGAGCTTTATAAATAGGATTTAGACGTTGTCTTTCATCATCATTAAATTCGCTTCTTAAACCACTTAATTATACTACAAATGATTATATAAGCAAAAAAATGTGTTTTTATGGATGTTAAGTCTAGAACAATATTCGATCCGCATCCAGTCATTTACCATTACCACATTCCACTTAAACAAAAATTTAGAAAAGCGGTATATAAATTAATTGTTTTCAATAGAATTTGGAAAAGAATCTGCATAATTCGACATTTTCAAGATATATTAAATGAATTTGAGGGTTACTTGCATATTCCAGTTTCCAAACCAGTTTGTAGTAGAATTGTAGGCAAAAATACAGAAACTCGAACAAATAAACAATTAAAAGTTTAGATAAACATTTTACGATATATTCTAGTTTCCAAACCAGTTTCCGGTAGAATTGTAGGCAAAAAATACAGAATATCGAATAAATTATTAAAAAAATTTAGATAAACATTTTACGATGTCATTATACTGGCTCTATCAACCTACAATTACCGCGACAAAAAAGGCAAATTATAACACATTTCACATTAAAACTAACCGCGTTGACAAATTAAAAAGGCTGAACTCGCAGAAGTTTATTTCGGCATACAAACACAATGTCTTTGCTATAAATCAGTTGTCAATGTACCATAGTCTTACATTATTCGCATATCGCTTATAATTATAAGTAATGCGATGCAACAGGTTATTTTAATTTGCTTCTGATGTTACTGTTTCTATTTATAAGAATTGTTATGTATAGGTCTTCGATTAACCATATTAGTGTATTACTAACAATATAATATTTTATATGTGAAAAGAAGCGGCCTTTTGTATAATGGTTAGTTAAGTTTCCTGCAATAAGTGAGTGTGTAGAAAAACAACAACCCATAACATGTTTATTCCATTTACAAAGAGTTGACAAGTGCTCTATTTTTGTACATCTTCGTTTAACACACATAGACTTACATGGAGGTGGCTTTGTCTAACACGCAGTTGTATCAATATATGTCACTAGAAAAAGTTACCAGATTTAAATAAGAGGATGCGTGAGTGTGTCATTAGCCTAAGAATCACCTAGGTTTCAAAAAGGTACTAAATTTTGACGTTTCAATAGCAACGCCCTATCTATCCGGCATAAAAATATAAAGTCAGCTGTTGCTTAATTATGTGTTAGATTTGAAAATCACTGTCTATCTTGTGAACAATATGGAAAATGTACGCCGCAGTGTCAAGTTTAATATGACCTACATTATCCACATGAAATTAGAAAGGTTTGCTTGATTATTATTGCGCCAATTTGCATAAGTATTTTATTTTAAATATGAATTCCTTCTTTGTAACAAGTTAATAGCATCGGATTTTTAGAAATCAAACCAGTTTTCAGAATAAGTGAAAAACATAGCCCAACTTAGTCCCTGTGCCAATGCATGTATGTAATCAAGTAACCATTGGCATATCAAAATATAAATAATTTTAAAAATGTGTCAAATTGTTTGAATTATTATTGTGATTATTTCCTTCATATCCATAATAATGCGTAATCACCATGGTTTCTGTCAGTTTAACAATGACAAAGATTCAAACGTCAAAATTTTACCGCGGTTAAATTTGTGTCAAAATTTAATCGCTTGTGCATAATTTTAACATGATTATTAACGGTGCTTCACCAACTGAATTTTATCTATTTATTCAGGAAATAATCACGCCGAACATCCCGCGTGCATGTAAACTACCCTGAATAAATATTGACGGTTTTCTGTCAGAATGTTTTGCTCTGAAGAAATATCTCTCGTAAATTTTCCGCCCCAAAATCCCTCTTGCTGCGCACTCGGGATTCTTGTTGGGCGGCAAATTTACTTAACATATTTCTTAGCAAAACATTCTGACTGAAAAAGTCAACATTTAATCGGCTATTTTTAATGCACTTGGGATATTACTGTTGATTAAATCATCTTGAATTACATTTCTCGTCGACATTTTAACCATTTTGACATGGTTCCTACCAGTATATACCGGTACATATTCCCTATATTTAATTAAAAAGTACACATCAAAGCATTGCGAGTATTTGCTGTGCAAACAATTTTGCCACAAACCTGGTTATCCGAAAGCAAACACAGTTCTAGTCCAAGGTAATATAATTGAGATAAACGGTGTACTTAATACGTACTCCGGTCGGGCATACATCTTTTAATCAATATATGTTATATACAGTGTGTCCCCGGATTGAGTTCACTAATCGACAAAAAATTTTACAATTTTATTTTAATGTTTTGGGATCCCGCCCTGCTTGGTCTGAAAACAATTTTAAGCAGAGGTTTAATTTTTAGAAATTAAGTCGGTTATGAAAAATGTGAAAAAACTATTTTCTATTTAGGTAAACTATCCTTTTTGTTCACGATACGGCAAAATTTTGTTAATAAAAGTTGTTTAGAATTATAGTTTATGGCCCTATACAAAATTTGAGAAAGATCTGTCGACTTAGAAAAAACCGTTACATTTTAGATGATTGTATTTAATTTTCAGGTAAACTACCCTTTTTGTTCATGATACGGCAAAATTTTATTAAAAAAAGTTGTTCACAATGAAAAATTATGGCCCTATACCAAATTTCAAAAAGATTTGTCGACTTAGATTAAACCGTTATTTTTTAGATTAAACAAATTGACGGTTTCATCTAAGTCGACAGATCTTTCTGAAATTTTGTATAGGGCCATAAACTATCATTCTGAACAACTTTTCTTATACAATTTTTCCGTATCATAAACAAAAAAAGTAGTTTACCTGAAAATAAAATACAATTATCTAAAAAATAACGGTCTTTTCTAACGTAACAGATCTTTATCAAATTTTGCATAGGGCCGTAATTTATCATTCTAAATAACTTTTCTTAATAAAATTTTGGCGTATCATGAACAAAAAGGATAGTTTACCTGAATATAAAATAGTTTTTGCTTCCTTGCCAAGGCCTACTTGTTTTTCAAAAACTAAAAATATTCTTAAAATTCTTTTCAAACCAAGCAGGACCGAATCCCAGAACCTTAAAATAAAATTCAAAAATTTGTAGTCCATCTCACCTCTTGTAACATCAATCCTGGGACACTATTGTATTTTCTTTTCAGGTAAACTACCCTTTTTGTTTATAATATGGCAATATTTTACTAAGAAGAGTTGTTCAAAATGGGAAATTATGGCCCCATACAAAATTTCAGGAAGTTCTAGCTACTTAAATCAAACCGCAATTTTTAATAAATAGTTACAATTTTAATGGTTTAATTTAAGTAGGTAGATCTTCCTGAAATTTTGTATAGGGCCATAATTTATCATTCTGAACAACTTTTCTTGGTAAAATTTTGCCGTATCATGAACAGAAAGGGTAGTTTACCTGAAAAGAAAATAGTTTTTGCTTCACTGTCAAGGCCAACTTGTGTTTTCAAAAACTGTAAATATTCTTAAAATTCTCTTCACACCAAGCAGGGCGGAATCCCAAAACATTAAAATAAAATTGTAAAATTTTTTGTCAATTATACTTATAGTGAACTCAATCCGGGGACACACTGTATACTAAAGACATTTATGATAGATATGTGTTTCATTTGAGTAAAACCTGTATATTTGGCATTTTAGTTAATAGTATTTTTAACAATAATACATGTATGTTTTAACCAAAAAAAATACAATTATATTTTCAATATTGCTCGCTGTTAGGGTTATGATGCGTGTTTGTGTTCATAAAGCAGTTGCTCAAAAATATTTAAACATGACAGAGAGACTGTGATTGCTATTCAACATTCCCTCTATTATGCGCCTCCTCTTCTTGTTCTTGACGTTTCAGTTCTTTGATAATCGCTGCTGAGGCATTAGATGCAAGAATCGGAGCCCTAGCGTATAATTTCCGTATGTGATTCGCCTGTTGCAAGAGTTTTTCTTTATTAGGGCCGGTCAACGCACGTCGAACGGCGAGCGGCCGTTGGGAGAGACAGAGACAGACAGACAGACAAACAGTTAGACAGACAGCTAGAAAGACAGACAGACAGACAGACAGACAGACAGACAGATAGACAGACAGACAGACAGACAGGCAGACAGACAGAC